>JBBPCV010685174.1:0-11104 GCA_037974505.1 Plocamopherus tilesii
GTTTATTTTGTATTTGTATTGTTATGGGAACAAATTTCTGCCATTTTGGCACATTCATACTGTTTTTGAAAAAAATCATAATTTCAACAATTTTAAATTTTTTCCTTGAAATTTTCAACAATTGTTTAGAAATAAATGTGGATCTCTCTAATTGGGATTATTTACTGTTGTATCAACCCTTTGCCTGAGAATCATGCCTTGAAGTTGAGAAATTAGTATTGAAATTTGTGAAACGAAAAACAACCCTGTAGTTTTAGTCTCAAAATACCATGAAATTTTCAGAAAGATGTAAAAGTTTCATTTTTTTCATATTCTTCATTTATTTTCCTTCAAATCTATATATAAAACAACATACTTAGAAGTAATATTATTAGCGAAAAAAATAAAATAAAAATTCCTATCTGACTTTAAAATAGCAAAGGGAAAAAACCCTAAAAAATTTGAGTTTTTTTTTGGGAACGGATAAAGAGTTAATAGAGTGGAATTTTTTTTTCTTGTTTTTGAAGCTTTTTAAAATCATATTTTTAGGAGAAGCCTGAAGGGGAGCATTGCCATAAATAATCAATGGAGTGGCTTCTATGTAAAAAAAAAAATGTTTTACGATTTTTCTGTCTCAGCATCCAGAAGGTTTTGAATTCTGTAAATTTCCTTATATGAAGTTGACAAGTCTGAACAGTTTTTAATGAGGCATCATTGTCCATGCGTAATAAAGAATGAAGACCATGCTTACATTCTAGCTTTTCCACTTTTTAAAAACTGAAAGCTTTTAACTGCTTTGAAAGTCATGAAATTTTGCTGTCTGTCCATCAAGGTCTACAGTTTTGAACTATAAATGAAAATTTTCTTTTTTCACCTCTCCTCTGTGCTTTTTCTCATTCTTTCAAATTATTCTCCTTTGTCTTCTTTTATTATATCTTTTTTTACAAATTCCTTACATTTTAATGCTAAGATTGTCTTCAGTGTACCAAGACCTGTTGTTCAGTTGAATTTTTATTCTTTATAATGCTTAGCTTTTTCAAACCAAATTTTTATATATGTATGACAACCTTTACAGATAGATATAATATACATTTAACTTGAGAGACTGTATGCTTAGATTTTTGACATGAGAGTCTGTATGCGTAGGTGTGATCTTATGTGAATCAAGTCAATACTTTTTAAATTCTTTCATATGTAATAGCTTTGACTTCTCAACACTTGCTTATAAATGTATATCATTTGGTGGTCCGACATACAAAGTCAGACTGTTGGGTCTTGAATATATTGAAGTGTCACTTTTGTCTTTAATTATCATTACCATGATAAGAAGGGGACATTTCTGGTGTGTTGCTTCATTCGCGTGTCGCCAAAGAATCTCTTACAGTTGATTTTAACTGCAAATTGCTTTTTTATAGTTATCTTCCAGTCAAATGGGATGAAATAAGTTTGGGGTTGAATCATCTAATGAAACTCTCTGTGTATATAGATTCACATGATTTCTATTCTATTTTTGACCAGGTCTTGTTGATAGATTTTTCGTCTCTCAGAGTAAATTGAATTGCACTGTATGCTTTATAGTTTTAAGCATGCAACACACTTTTGATAAAGCAAAATCTATGTATTGACATATATAAGAAATATTTGAGAGTACTTGAGTTTTGCTGGATTAAATAGAAACTAGATCCAAAATCATGAAATGGTTTGAAATTACAAGTTGGAAGTCAGAGTTCACACTTAAATGTAATTTTTCTTATTCCATATCTGTCCTACATTTTGGACTGTTCATTACAATTTATATTCTCTTTTTTCATTTTGCAGAACAAATTTCCTGAATGGTGTACAGGCTGTTCTTGATAATAATAGTACAGAATGGCATCCGATGTTGAAGATGTATGGCAAAGCCTGGGCGTGCGGATTTGTCATGTTTGCCAGCTAAAAACCTCAGACACGGCTGTTTTCCAGACTCATGTGTGTCGCAGGATTACCATTGGCTTCAAGAAACCACTGAACGTATATGTGTGCTCTATTTGTAAAATTGAACAGGGGGAGTATGACTTTATTGAACACCTCCAGTACCACATATTGGAGAAGCCATTTAAATGCAGCTTCTGTGATCAGGATTTTGCTACAAAGAAACAGGTCTTTAGTCATCTGATAAGATACCATCCTCAAAAGAGCCAGTCCTATGAACTTAAAGTGCAAGACAATACTGGCAAATATCTACAGACTGCCAGAACTAAAGGAAGAGCTTTCATCACTCCTATCAAGAAAGTTCTTGATCCAGAATCTTTTGAAGCCACTGTAGATATAATTAGTGATCACCCTTCTTTAACACAAGTATCAAATGTTCCTCCTGGAATGGTAACGCCATCTGTCACATCAGATAAGACACCTCGACTTTCTCTATTGTCACATGCTTCTGCAAAATCATGTCCACCTGGAGAAGAGACTGCTCAAACTGATGCTGTTGAAAAGGATCTACAACTATCAAATAAATTTTGTGAGGAAGCTTCTCTGCCACCACCTGAGCAGTTGGTACATAGTGAAAATGGAGGCCCTTCTGAAATTCAAGATGCCATTGTTCAAACTTCCATTGTCAGTCAAGCTGCATGTGTAGTCAAGTATGACTTCGATTCAACTTTGAAGTTGCCACTTGTAGAAAATTCAAGTAAACATAATTATTCCTACCTTAGCATTTTTACCGTTAAAAAGGAAGTATTATATGTCTGTAGTAAGTGTCAGTACAGATTCAAGGATAAAGATTTATTCCTTCACCATATCTGGAAAAAACATGCCCATCCTTTTGATAATTTTTTGTGTTGCTCATCCACTTTTAATATTAAATGCCCTCGTCTTCAAAGTGTTATGAAGTTACTTCATGAGAGGTCTATGGGTCTATTTGACATTCATATGGATGAAGGTTTAAACCAGGAAGTGAAATATGTGCCTCAAGAAGAGGATAAGGTTGCTCTTCTTCCTCTCTTAAATCACATCTCTGCATCCACTGTGACTGGTACACAAAGTGCCAATGATTTTCAATCTAACCAGTCAGCATGCAGAGGAATCATGTCAAATGACCCATGCTGTATTCTACAGTTGAAAAAAGAAGTGGAACAAGGAAATAATGAAGAGACTGAGTCAAGCAAATCCATGAACATAGAATCTGACAATTCAGCCACTGAAGAGCAGGGCAGCAGCACATGCACACTGAACCAAGACAATGGAAATTTAAGAGCTTGCTTGTCAATTGGAGCATTTAGTGAAGGAACAACAACATCAATTCACACAATGAAATCTGAAAATTTATCCATTGAGAACGAAGCTGTTGTTGGGAAAGAATTCCATAACAAAAATCAAACCACTACTATGTTGATGGGAAATGACACAGTTGATAAAGATCATAATCTCTCTGCAAAGATATTTGACAATTCGGTTTCTGAAAAGGAAGCTGTACTAGAGCAAATCAGTAAAGGCAGTAATGAAACAAATATATTGTCAGTACACACTTTAGATTGTAATAATGCAATTCGAAGTAGGTCCACTCAAGAATCAGACAATTTAGTCATTGATAAGAATGCTAATGTAAAAGAAGCAAATAAAGGCAATTATGGAAGTGATGAATCAACAGTAGAGGCAGGTGACAGTTCAAGAAGAGTTGCAGTAAATTATGTAGATCAGATGGCTGAAAATAGTATTTCTGAAAAGCAAGTAAATATGAATGAAATCAATATAAGAAATCCTGTTTCTTGTTCTGATATGTTAAGTGCGAATGTTCAAAAAGAACTTTGTATAGGTGATCCTACTGCTTCATCATTTCAAAAGGATACTGAACAAAACAATGACATTGGAAATCTTCAAGTGGTTCAGAAGGACAATAAAAAAGATACTGAACAAAATAAGGATATTGCAAGTATTCCAGTAGTTCAGAAGGACAATCAAAAAGATACTGAACAAAACAATGACATTGCAAATATTCCAGTGGTTCAGAAGGACAATAAAAAAGATACTGAACAAAGCAATGACATTGCAAATATTCCAGTGGTTCAGAAGGACAATCAAAAAGATACTGAACAAAACAATGACATTTTAAGTATTCCAATGGTTCAGAAGGACAATCAAAAAGATACTGAACAAAATAATGACATTACAAGTATTCCAGTGGTTCAGAAGGGCAATAAAGAAGATACTGAACAAAACAATGACATTGCAAATATTCAAGTGGTTCAGAAGGACAATCAAAATGATACTGAGCAAAACAATGACATTACAAGTGTTCAAGTGGTTCAGAAGGACAATGAAAAAGATACTGAACAAAATAATGACATTGCAAATATTCAAGTGGTTCAGAAGGACAATCAAAATGATACTGAACAAAACAATGACATTACAAGTGTTCAAGTGGTTCAGAAGGGCAATCAAAATGATACTGAACAAAACAATGACATTACAAGTATTCAAGTGGGTCAGAAGGGCAATAAAAAAGATACTGAACAAAACAATGACATTACAAGTATTCAAGTGGTTCAGAAGGACAATCAAAATGATACTGAAGTTCAAGTGGTTCAGAAGGGCAATCAAAATGATACTGAACAAAACAATGACATTACAAGTATTCAAGTGGTTCCGAAGGACAGTCTTGATGACAATGTTGGTTGCAATTTTTATAAATGTGCATTTTCTCAGTGTTATTTCTCAAGCAGTAGTCCAATTGATTTCCTTACACACAACCAAGAAGATCACGGAATGGAATGTTCTTTTTTTTGTTTTTATTGTGGATTTGAAGGTCCATGCACAGGCAACCTGTTGGACCATATGGATTCACATCTTGGTCAATCTTCTGATTATTATTCAGGATCAATTTTGGAAAACTCCCATGTCTATGAAAAAGTTGAGCATAGGCATTTAAACACAATGCTGAGCTTGATTGAATCTAAAAGCAAAAGTATGCAAAAGGTTGAATATGCTTGCAATCATTGTGAATCCCACTTTTTGTCCTTAGAGGCCTTAAGATGTCACCTTAAAAATTCGACTTTGAGGACCTACAGCTGCAATCATTGTAGAAGTAATTTTCTCAATTCCAAATCAGTTGAAAGACACAATAGAGAAAAGCATCCTGCCCAACCGAGATTCCGTCGGCAAGAGAGTAAGCTTCTATGTAGGGATCGCTTATTATATGAAAAATCCTTTTCAAAACTTGTTGCAAAAAGAAAATTTACCCAGGTTGCCTCCATTGATCAGGGATGTACAAACTCAGAAAGATTGGTTTCTAGCTTTCCTGATGTTAATAACAGTGAATGCTCTGTCAGAGATGTCAGTACCCTAAATTTACCACTTGAACAAACTGAAAACAAAACTATGCAGACAGATAACCCCAAATCGCCCAGTGTAAATTGCGGTCACTCAGACCATACAATTACCTCGACAGCAACAGTAGGAGGCACATCAGCTCATGAATTGTCAACCTTTTCTGAAACTAAGAACAGTGAAAGTTCTGTGAAAAATCTTAGTACTTCAAATTTACAGCTTGAACAACTTGAAAAGAACCATATGGAAGTTTATCCGAATTCCTCAAATGATGCACATACCATTTACTCTGACTCTGACAATACAGTTGCTTTGACATCAACAAAAGAAGGCATATCGACTCTTGAAGTGCCAAGTTTTTCTGAAGTTAATAACGGTATCTTGAATTTACAGCATGAACACTTTGAAAAGAATGCTATGGAGACAGATTTCCCTAAGTCTCCCAAGGGAGACAGTAATTCTCCACATGATACCAGTTACTTAGACAATACATTTGCTTTGACATCAACAGAAGAGGGCACATCAGCTCATCCAATACCAAGTATCTCTGAAGTTGATAACAGTGAATGCTCTATGGAAAATTCCAGCACCTTAAAGTTACAACTGGAACAACCTAAAAACAACATCATGCAGACAGATGACCCTAAGTCTGCAAGCACATCCATTGTAAACAATGAGGAAATGCCTGGCATTCACAGAAAATCAGAAACTGAAATAAGCAATGAAAATGGGAAATATGAAAAAGCGCACAAGTCTTTGTCAAGTCTTTGCAACTCTTCTGAAGAGAAAGCTACACTTGTGAAGCACGGTGTTAAAAATACATGTTTTTCTGAACCAATATCAACCCAACTTTCAGAAATTCCATCAAATTGTAGCAAACGAATGCCACGGATTTATGATCTTTGTGCAAGGAAAAGTACTGCTGAATATTTAAGCAGTTTGTACACCCAACTTAAAAGTGGATCTTACATTTGCAATAACTGTTCCAAAGAGATATCAAGATTGAGAAACATGCTTTGCCATATTTTCTTCTGCCAGGGTAAAACTAGTGTTGTTAATTGCCCTTATGATTGTGCCTTTGATACTGAACATCCAAAAATTATTACTGAACACATTCAACAGGAGCATCCAACCAAGGACACTTCTTGCAAATCATTTCGTTGCATCAATGGCAAAAAGTTTTTTAAATTTCTAAAAAACAAAAAAGTCACTCAATTGGTTTTTAAAATGGCTTGCAAACCATCAAAAGATGATTATATAACTAAAATGAAGACTTTTGAGACAAAAGCAAAGGAGAATGCTTTTCACTGCTCTGTAGGTAATTTAAAAGTAAAAGTGTCAAATTCGATAGAGCAGGTAACAAAGTGTGTACATTATGAAAGCCAAAATGTAACAACTATGAAACCTGAACGTTTTCACAAAGCTTTTGAGAGAGGCACATCATCTTTGGAAGTTGCAGCAGACGGTTCTGCCACAGAGTTGCCAAAACATAATAACAATAATACGCAAGCTCTAAATGAAATTTCTTTATCTAAATGTGTACATGATTTTGTGGAAGTTTCAAAGCAAAAAAATGTGATGGAAGCTACAGCAATGATAGATTGTAAAGATTCCATTCCACCATCAGCAAAAGATACTCATAATGATGTAAAAATTAATCTTACTGAAGATGGCACAAATACTATTAAAAGTTCATCATCTATAGATGCTCAATTGAAATTGCAAGAGGAAAGGCCAGATCTTTTGAGGAAAGAATTTGCTCAAAGTACACTGGTACCCATTCCTCAAACACTTCAAATAAGGGAATTAGAAGACAATTTAGATTTAGACCATTTCACAATAGAAAGGGGGTCTGCTTCTCTTGAATCATCTGAACCACATCAAGAATCATCTGAAAGTGGCACAAGGAGTTTTGAGATAATTCTAACTGGTGACCATCATTGCAAACCTGCACAAGAGGACAGTGAGAGGCCATTATCCAGTGAAAGTTGTCCTCTTGTTCTTGGGAAACAAGAAGCACAATTGAACCAATTATCATCTGATAATCCAAGTACAAGACCTAGGACCGTGAATCATACGATGCCATTTGTAAATAAGAATTTGATGTATCAGTGCAAACTGTGTCATTTGGTATTTACTTTTAACATTGATCATATGAGGAAACATATTACTGAAAAGCATAACAATTTCTTTACCTGTGGATATTGTGAAAGACCATACTTTAACTTGACTTTTCTAAAAAATCATATCAAATCCACCCATGACAATGACATACTCAAGATCCAACCAGTTTCATTAGAATTAATTTTTTCCCGCATCAGTCCATCTTGCAAAGTTGTCCAGGACAAAGATTTGAAATTGCAAGAAAAAGAAAGTAGAGCTACACTTTCAAATATAGTCAATGTCCCCTCTCTTGATGTGATAAATCATTCAAAAGAAGAAAAATCAAAGACTGACAATAAAGTCAGTCACATGAAAATTGAACATGTTGCTTCAGATGGGAACACCATTGAATGTTATGATCAGCCACTGAAAGGGGCAGAGTTGTTCCCTGCTCTGAATACAAATGATCTTAATCATCAAGATTTAGATGCTAATAATATTACTTCCCAGCATTCAAAAGTTGTTACTCAATGTGAGACAGAGGAGAGCAATCATCAAAGCTCAGTGTCAACTGCATCAAGGGATCCCATTTTACCAAATGGATTTGACAGGGAAATATTTAATGAAAACATGTCAAAAGAGAATGGTGGTAAGGAGCCAAGCAGAATTTTCAAGAAGAGTTTGAATAAAATGCTATGTGATGGCCAAGCAGAGAGCCAGCATTTCCCAAACAACCAGGCTAATCATAGCTTGTCAGAAGATCTGCAGTCTCCGGATTGCAAAATGACCACTTCTAAAAGGAAATTGGACAATCAAATCCTTTATGGGGATATCCTAGATGTTCAGCCTGATATAAAAAGACTTTGCTCTGATCGTTTAGTTCACACAGACACTTGTGAGATGGAAAAACGATCTGAGACTGATTTGCTATGGATTAACCGATCAGATTGTTCTTGTCAAGTCCAAACAAATAGCTCTGATACTTTTATTCAAAGCAACAATCCACCAATTTTAGACATTGCATGTGATAAACATCATAATAAAAATATGGTAACATCAATGAACAAAGTACTAAAGGAGCTCTTCAACTGCAAAATTTGTATGGTTTCCTTCACATCGATATCAGAAATAGGAGACCATTTTATTAAAGACCATCCCAATGTTGTTGCCCAATGGTCAGATCGAAGAACAGGTATACATTACTCTGCTGGTGTCAAGTTTTATGACAAGAAAGATGTCCGGCCCTCTGTAACAAGATATCTATGTGGATACTGCATTTTTGAATCAAAAATGAAGTGAGTCTGAATTGTACAATAATTTCAACAAAGTTCTAGGGAAAATAGGCCTTTTTTTTTTTCTTTTTTCTTTTTTTTTTTCCACATGACAAACTTGTTAAAACAACTTATAGTTCTAGAATAGGAAAAAGTAGTAAGATTTTGGAGTTGTTACTGGGAAATTTCCAAATTATAATATGATAATAAATCATTATTATGTGCCCCCATTCGTCCTGTTTAGTTAGTAATCCTGCGAGAGTGCCTGGTGGTTGGGAAGCAGCCTAACCGGGCACTTAGGCGGTGCGGGCACTCAGGCGATATCGGACTTGCGGCTCCCTAGATGTCTGATTTTTATTATACGTATTTAGCTTGAGTTTTTAAATATCTTGAAATTTGTTCAGGCATCTTAATATGTGATTATTATGTGTGGATGAAGATCGTCTTGCTTCAAGAAAATTCATTTTGAAATCAATTTTAAGTTTACAAGCCATGCAGCCTATTTCAAAATGTTCAAAGACACCCCTGTTCACAGCCAGAAAGTAATCATTTTGTCGTGACGGGGAGGGACTCGAGTGCGTAGTGTTGCATAAATCTGTAGACGGTCATTCGTTTTAACCAACCACCTCAAGACAAGGCAAAAGCCGTCTTGCGTCATTGAACAGCTGAGCATGTGTCATCATCGATGTCCAAATCTAGGCCACACCTTTTTCGTCGCATTAACAAATTTGATGGGCTGGACAGTGGACCAGCAAGGGGGCATTCATTTGTTACGTGTTCCAGACTCAAAGGGGTGGGGAAACTACTCAAGTGAGTGGGAGGGACACCTTTTGATACCTTAGCAAACTCCTGACAAGTGTTCATGGTTACTTTATCCGTAGTAAGTTGATATTTCATTGCTTTTTTGATTGACAACATGCCAACATACCGTGCATTAAGGTGGCAGATGGCTTCGAAGGTGGGCACTCAGAGTGACGATTTTGATAGTAAAAATTCGTCAAAACAACGGGCACTTAGGCGAAATGGGCATTCAGCCGGAGGGCACTCTCGCGGAAACTACTGTATAATCATTGTTCGATCTCATGAGGAATATATAATATATATATATTTACTTAAGTGGCCGATATACAGGGCGCATCTCTCAAGCAAATTCTTCCTTTACCAACACTTAGGTACTCATTTTACACCAGAATGGGATAAGTAAATGGAGTTTTTTATTCAGGAAATGCATAAAAAAAAGACATTGTCATGAATTCAGTTTGAAAATGTTTTTTCTTTCTCATTTAGCTACTTCCCCATCTTTTCGTTCGATTGAAAATGCATGCATGTATAATATTATAATATGTTATATATATCTGTTCAGATTTTACATCTGACTTTTATCTGTGTAGTTAACTGTTAATGCACATAATAATCTGTTTATTTTACTGAATTTATTTAATTTTCAAATTTATTTTACTGAATTTATTTAATTTGCTAGGGTTTTCTGAGACTGCATTACAATGTTTTCTTCCAGGGAATCTATGACCAAACATATGAGTTTGGCCCATTATACCTGTGTAGACTACCATTATGCTGTTCCATTCTCCCACAATCATGAGCCTGTAGCATACACGGAGAAGTGTAAGTAGGACACCAACATATATATATATATATGATCATGTAAATTTATATGATGTTCGTCCACTGAGATATGTATATTTTTTTACAAACACAGAAACGTTTAGTCTGACATATAGTTTAGGATGAAAACAAATGAGAAATCAAAACATGTAGCTCTGTAAAATGCCTTTAAACATTATATTGTATTGGTACATATTGATTATTAATCATGTAGGAATTAAAATGGCTCAACCGATTTTGGTAAATTGATATAGATCAGGTTGGCATAATAAGACCTTGGCTGGTGTTGAAAACATAAGTCTGGCTAGCACAATATAAGACACTGGCTGGTGCAAATAGGACAGATGGGGACAAGTAGGTCTGGATGGTGTTGGTAGCATATAGATCAAATGGGGACAATTAGGCCCAACTGGTGTTGGTTATATAGATCAAATGGGGACAATTAGGCCCAACTGGTGTTAGTTGGATATAGATCAAATGGGGACAATTAGGCCCGGCTGGTGTTGGTTGGATATAGATCAAATGGGGACAATTAGGCCCGGCTGGTGTTGGTTGGTTATAGATGAAGTGGGAACAATTAGGCCCGGCTGGTGTTGGTTGGATATAGGTGAAATGGGGACAATTAGGCCTGGCTGGTGTTGGTTGCTTTTTGGTCAGATGGGGACAATTAGGCCTGGCTGGTGTTGGTTGCTTTTTGGTCAGATGGGGACAATTAGGCCTGGCTGGTGTTGGTTGCTTTTTGGTCAGATGGGGACAATTAGGCCTGGCTGGTGTTGGTTGCTTTTTGGTCAGATGGGGACAATTAGGCCTGGCTGGTGTTGGTT
>JBBPCV010686285.1:0-7500 GCA_037974505.1 Plocamopherus tilesii
TCTCTCTCTCTCTCTCTCTCTCTCTCTCTCTCTCTCTCTCTCTCTCTCTCTCTCTCTCTCTCTCTCTTCCCTACCCTCATGAAACCACAGTCCAGTAACGTTAAATAAAAGCAAATGCTCAGTCAACAAACACACTGTACGCTTGCCAGATTAAAAAAACAAAACACAAAAATCAACAAGAAAAAAGAAAAGAAAAGAAAAAACCAAAACAACAACAAAAAACAACCCTCTGTTGAGAACTTCTGTTCGCATCTTTTAAAAATCACACGCCAATTAGTGGTTAGTGACCTTCCAGGCCATGAGCATAAAAAAACGTGCAATTTTAATTAATGAACCCTCCCCTAACCCCAGGATTGCGACAAATTACGCAATTACATTATCAATTAGTGTTCTGTTTCCAGTTTTCTTTTTGGTTTCAGATTGTTGATATTTGTTCGTGATATATCTTGTTTTGTTATATTTTTCCAGTTTTTCGTATTTTTGATATTTACGTATTGGTGCGTGATTGAGTTGTTTTTTTTTTTTGCATGTCATGTTTCCCTTATTGAACAGTTTAACACTGATTAACACCTTCACACCACTTAACATATGGCGTTTTGGCTTTTCATGAATATATTTAAAGTGACATTTAAAATTGAAGTCATGTTTGGCAACAATATGTTGTTTTTAAAGAAAAAAAAGTCTTTATCCTGGGACATAGACTTCTGTTCATTTCATTGAATGAAAATTAATACTAAGAGTGAGAACTTAGCTTGAGGTATTCATCCTGCGACACTTCAATGAGTTATGTGCGATCCAATATTTTCTCTGCAGAAAACAAAACATATCAAAACGAAATCCAGACAGAGCAGCTTTTAACTGAAGTGTTATATTCAACTTTTTGAAAAAGAAATGCCATCATGAAGCATTTCAAAATATATATATATATATAATAGTTCTAAATGTAGCATTTCTTTTCAGTTTTTTGTTTGTTTGTTAGTTCTCAGTTTAGGTTCGTAGTAAAGAGCATGAAAATCAAGTCAGTAGCTTTAACTTTGGTATCATTTATGAAGTACAACATTAAAAACAAATTCTCTTGAGTGGTGTCTGCTTACAAAAATGATAAACCTCTATTCACACAATTTCAGCACAATCAATATGTTCTTTTTCCAAGACATGAAAGAGTTCATAAACTAAAGTCACATGATTTGCTAATGTTTTCTCCATTTTGCTCTTTCCTCTATCAGTCCAAGACGTCTGGATCCAATTTCAAATAAAGATGGCCGGGGATTTAACTCCATTCCCAGTTCGGCTTCAAGTCAAGAAACTGAAAAGCAGCTTACAAAAGAGAAAAAATCAACAAAAAAGAGCAAGAGACAGAAGGAAGTAGCAAAGAGCAAACATCAAGGTTCAGGAGAAAATCCTGCCAGTACAGAACGACCTCGTCGACTTTCAAATTCCAGAGTTCATCCAAAGGGTTTAGGGCAGGAGAAAATTCCGTACTAAGCTCTGTTCTGTTTTCTATGACCATGATGTTGCCAAAGTGGAACCAGCAGGTTTCTATTTATTTTGTTTATTTGTTTATAAATATTGTTCTCACCTTGTCTTTTAAATCTTCCTTCATTTCTGAATTGAAAACAAAAAATAAAAGTTTTTATCTCTATCTGTGTGTGTATGTGTGTGTGTGTGTGTGTGTGTGTGTGTGTGTGTGTGTGTGTGTGTGCGCGCATGTGTTTTTTCCATTAATATAATGTTGCATAATATGACCAGGACTCTCTTTGTGTGTATGCTTATATTCTTCTTCTTCTAGTTGAAGTATTAGGTCTGGTACAGACAGCGTTCATCATAGCACACTGTTTACTTTTATCCTTAGACAATCCCAAAAAGCTAATATTATTTTTATTACTCTTAGTTTTATTAGTCATCCAGTAATTTAAGCTATGAAAATATGTTATTCTTTGTCAACCTTGGCTCCTTTTCGGAACTTTTCCCTTCAATTTTTCTACTAAGTGCTAGATATTCAAGATCTTGGTGTCTATTTATAGGGCCCTATTTTCAATTATTTTTTTTTAAAGATAGGGCTCAATTTTCTGAAACTCTTTTGCAATTTAAATTTTTATTTTCCATCACTTTCCATCTGATATGATTATTTGTCATATGTATTTAAAACTTTCGACTTGTTTTATTTTTTCTCTCCATTACTTATTAAGTTACAAGCTGGATTTGCTGATTTTTTGGAAACAACCATGAATTCTGTTTCTTTTCATTTAAAAGAAGACCTTTATGTTCACATTCAGTGACTACAACATTATGAAGATCTTTTTCAGAAGTTGCAAGAAGAGCTGTATCATCTGCAAACCTAATGATGTTGATCTTTACTCCATTTACTTTGATGCCTGGTTTATCTTCTAAATTTCTAAGGATTGTTTCATTTTATATTGGGTGACATAACACAGCCTTTTTATAATTTTTGATTCACTTAGTTCTCCTTCAATTCTAACACTTTGGTCCCACAACAGATACCTTATATTTCTGAAGTCTTTCCCATCTATATGTAATTAATTTAAGATATTAAGTAGTTTTTCATGCCTTACTGTGGTGCTTACGAAGCACTATTTAATGCTTACAATATTAGAGAGTAAAGTAGGCTGAGAAATGTTAAAATCAACATTTCCACTTCCTCTTCCATCTTCATAGCCTTGTGGGTGACTTAGGATAAAATAAAACATTTATTGTTGCCGAAAACAAAAACAAACCAGCTACAATTAAAGAATTTCAAAGTGTTATTATCTTAATTCACCTTTTTCGAATGTTATTATATTGTGTATGCAGACTCCAGCCCTTTTTATAACTCTTATAAGTAAACTGTTAATCCCCCTTTTTGATTAATAGCTTTTTAATTCAGTCATGAAAAATTAATTTATATAAATCATGATTTGTAGTTTACAGTTCACAAAGAATACACCAAATTGTTTCAAAGAGGAAATGAAGATTGTTTGCGGTTTAATGCTTTCCATTTTGACCAGTCCTCAAATAGGCTGTCAATTTTTTCACAATATAATATGATGTACATATATATAAAGAAAAGATAGCTACTGTTTCCTACAGTGGTGTAACATGGAAATGTAGTTCGATTCTTGATTCAATCATTTTCTGTTTTTTTATTCTATGCATACAATCTACTTGATTCCTGCTTTGTCAAGATGCTAAAATACGAAACAAACAAAAAAAAAAACAACAACCAACAAACAAAACAAAAAACAAACAAAAAGCAAAACAAACAAAAAAACAAAAAAAAAAAAGAAGAAAAAAATCATTGTTATTCCCCCTCAATTGAAGCTTTGTTTAAAAAAAAAAAAAAAATCGTCATTGCTGCTCAATACCCATTCTACTTCTTACACACTCATCCTGTTATGTTTATTTTGTGTCTGTGTTTCTTTCACAAACACTTTTCATGCCTGCAAGGAATTTAAAATTTGGTCTAGCAAGATCAAATCAATACACATGAATGGCAATTCAATAGGATTTGAGTTTGTAACAACATCACTTATAGAGAAAAGCTCAAGCGTAATGACAGTTTTACAAATTTCATTTTTATGATGTGATTTTCACCTACGTTTTATTGTTTCAATGGACAACTTTTTATTTGTTTTGTTTCTCATCCCTTATCATATCAAACTAGTCATTTTCGCTCTATATTTAAAAACTTATGCTGTCAATTCAACTACTTTCAAATGATTTTAAAAAGGTCTTATTTTCTATTCATATTTTCAAATATGATCAGCTCATTGTTAACACCTTTAAAAGAAAAAAGTTGAATTTCCAAAAATTAGACATTACAGGCATATTGTAAAAATTGTTCCAGTTTCTACACACATTCACTGTTTATGACAACTCGTAAAAATGTTCATACTTGAATTGCTGCTAAAATAAACTCACAGACATATTTATACAAATTTACAGCTTTATTAAAACTACCGAATTAAAATGTAAGCGTAAAGACTTTATCCTTAACCAGTAGAGCATTTTTAAAGACTCATTAATTTAAGTTTCTGTTTAAATTCTTGAATATCTTTGCTTTATTTCACTGTAACTTTAATTGTATATGCCGAAATCAGCATGTACCAAGGAAATATGAATGGGAGTAAATATCTACCTTTGAATTTAATGATGTAAATGTAAATCGAAGGTAAAAGATTGCCTGTCATGAAATCTATTTTCAATTTTTCCTTTCCATACAAATACTAGTGCCATATCCCCTTGCCATTGTCCCCGAAAGCCTCATGATCTTCTTACACTGGAAACAGGAAAGCACTCGGTAAACAAGAAAGAATTGTCAACGTAATGTAGATAACATAACTGTAATTGTTGTCAGTTCTTTTAAACATGACTTCAATGCTACAAGGACCGGCAAGCAGGGGACCCAAACCAAACAAAACATTCAAAATCATATCTTACATGGTTACATTCCTACACAGTTTTTGTTAGTTGTTGAAAGAAACAGCAAGATGCCATTTCAATCTTCATAATATTAATACATGTATAGCTCATAGAGATTTCTTGAGTAATAATACTTTTAAAAAAAATGATCATATCCTTTTTCTTTGATATGTGCAAACAGTACTTATCTCATATGAGCCTATACTTTCTTTTTTTTTCTACTGTTGGTTAAACTGCAGAATCCTTTATCACTCACAGATTTCTTTTGTCTCATCCTTCCTTTTACTTTTGGTTCTCTTCCATTCCCCATCTTCACAGCCATCTTTTTAGGATAATCTCCAATCTATGTCATTTCAAACTTCATCAGCCCCATAAAGATGTGAATAATTAGATCTACTCTATCACCAGAATTGTGTGAATATTACATTTGTAAATGTAAAAATGGGTTATTCAAAGTGGGACATTTGTGACTTGTCATGCATACTTTTAGTTGTGCATGACCTGGTTTTGTCAGATAATCAGAAGTTATTATTAGTTGCTTCATTGTGAACGTGAGAAAATCGTAACTTTGGGGAATCTTCTTGCTGCTTTGGCAAAGCATATGGGGCTCAGCTCCCAATTATGCCTATTTTATGCTTGATATATATGAATTGTGACAATAGAAGAGTTCTCATGGAATTTATGTATTAGCGAACTGTCTCTCGCGTTCCATTGTTCCACACTTCAACTACAGCAATCTCCAGGTTCGGTGCTGTTCTTTCAATTTAACTCTTTGACTTTGACCCAAAAGATTCCATAGGTGCCCAGTTGGAGATAAATCTTGTGATCATAGGAACACAGGGATGTTATGCCATGTTCAGAAATTGTCATTTACCATTCAGATTTACTGGGATGATAGCCAGTGGTGTTTTTGTGTGAGCACTGACACTCTTTCTCTTAACATATCTCCTCATTGTTTGTTGGCAGGCATCATACTGCTCTGCCACTGATATTGTCGAACAGAACAGATTTTTCTGAAAGACTCGACATATGTCATGTCTGTGCCTCACTCTTCAGTTTTCTTTCTAGCTCTTTCCGTCATTTTGTAGTCTTGGGATGTTAATGACTGTAGATGTATTTTTAAGAATCAAAAGTATAAATGATAAAATGTTAAACGTCAAAGCTCTGCTTATTGTCATAATGTAACAGTTTGGCTAAGTATTTCTAGATTGATCGAACTGCATGACAAGGAACTTAATTCAAAATCTTGTTGCATCTGTGTTGCCTAGCACTACATGTTGTTTACAATGAATATCAAAGCGCTGGGCTTTTTAGTTTGGCTTTTTTACTTTGTTTCAAGTCTGAACACCTTATACTGTAAAATATTAAAGAACTGTTCCATTTGTTTTATAATTCATGATTTATTATTATATACATGTACAAGTATGTGCCTTGACAAAAAACCTTTCTCTTACATTGTAAGAAAATATGGCGTATCAAGAAGGAGGAATGAAAGGATGCCGACACGTAAATTTTATTGTTCATATTTCTCTTATCATGGGTTTTTAATATCAAGATAGAATGTTGAAGGCTTTTGGTTGTTTTCTTCCCCATATGTAAATAACAAGGTTGGGAGATGCTCCTGGTTCTTTTTACTATATAATTAGTAAGTTGTTTGGTTCAAACTGTTCGTTATGTGTTAATCTAAAACCAGAAAACCACAATGGCACAAGGTCATGCCCTGCCATTTTCAACTCCCTTTGTTTTAGTTTTATAGAACTTCAAGGTCTGCAACATTTCCTCTACTCCCCCTGTTTTTTGTTGTTTTTTTGTTTTTGTTTAATATTGTCAGAAAGGAAATAGAACTTCTTCATAAAAACTTGTCACACTATAGAATACCCATCACCTAACAAAGGTACCATTTTTTGCCATTAGCCTCTGAAAGATGTCTACTCTCCCTGTTTTTTTGGGGGGGTTTTTTTTTGTTTTTGTTTGTTTTTTGTGTATGATGACCCCTGCTTGGTCAGAGCTAATAAAAATTTGTTGTTTATCATACTGAAGATTGGATTGTTTTGGTTTAGTTAAGTTTGTTTTGGTTTAGTTGTTTGTTTTTTTGTTTTGTTTTTTTGTTTGGTATAGCTGCGCTTGGCTTGCTTTCCTTTGGTTGGCTTTAGTTTGGTTCGTTTGGATTGGTCTGTGTGGTCGACATTGGTTTCTCTGAGTTTGGTCTTGTTTGTTAGTGTATTATGTAAGTGTGATTTGGTTTGGCTCGCTTTTCATAATATTGTTTGATTTAGTTTGGTTTAACTTAATCTGATTTTATTTACTTTCGTTCGATTTGATTTTATTTGGCTTGTGTAGTTTGATTTGGATGTGTTCGATTTATTTGTTTGTTTATTTTGGTTTCGAATGATTTGGTTTGATTTAGCTTGATTTGTTTTTGGTTTAATTCGGTTCGGTAATATGTTCAATTTTGTTTCGATTAGTTTGGTTGATTTGGCTTCGCTTCGAAAAATGTGATTTGCATAGTTTCGTTTGTTTGATTTGGTATGACTCGACTTGTTTGATTGCCCTGACTTGATTTAATTTGATCTGATTAAGTTTGGCTTAGGTTGTTTAGCTCTGTATCCATTTGCTTGGCTTTGTCTGCTGGAGTTTAGATTGGTTTGGTTTGGATTAATTGAGTCTTCGTTGGCTTATTTCTTTTCGCTTGACTTCCTTTATTCACAGATTTACCCCACAAGCTGGCAATGTAGATGATTTTATAGTTCGGGTTTTGAGATGGAATAAACATCATTTCACTGTCTGATCCCGTCAGACAGACTGAAAGCATATCTTTAAAAAAAAGAGCATAAAGTGCACTCCATCCAAACCTCCTGATTTACTTTTTTATTTTCGATTAAAGATCTTGGGACGGGAGTGGTGGCAGGAGTGTAAAATGAAAAGAAAATTTTGTCACGCTTTTGTGGGATGGTTGAGGGAGGAGGTTGGGATGGGGTCGAAGGTGAATCGAACTTTCAACATTCTGTACAGCGGGCCCATTCTTTTTATAAAAGACAAAACTGACTTCAATTCAATAAAATATATTTTATGCGAACGAGA
>JBBPCV010687395.1:0-11099 GCA_037974505.1 Plocamopherus tilesii
GAGAGAGAGAGAGAGAGAAAGAGAGAGAGAGAGAGAGAGAGAGAGAGAGAGAGAGAGAGAGAGAGAGAGAGAGAGAGTTAAATACATGTTTTTCCTGCCACTGGTTACTTGAATTACCGTTACTGACAATGGTCCATGTTTTAAGGTCCAAGAATTCTATGACTTCTCAGCTGACTAGAATTTTAACCAGGATAATAACAACAACAATAACAACAACAACAACCACAATAATAGTAATAATAATAATCATAAAAATATGATAATAATGTAATAATATTCATAATAATAACAATAATAATTATTATTATTATCATAATATTATAATGATATAACAGCAACAACAACATTAACAACAACCACAATAATAATATATTAATAATAAAAATAATAATAATAATAATTGTTATTATTTAAATAATAATAATAATAATAATAATAATAATAATAATAATAATAATAATAATGAAACACTAAACCGCAGGTATCCGCAAGCGAAGGGACAGGTAGAATCAGCGATCATTATTGTTATACAGATTGTGTCACACTCTGACCAATCATTAGCTCTGATGATGTATATTTCAGCTCCATTTACATCACCAAGTTAAAAAGAATTATTAAGAAACACCAAAGTGGTAGTGTAAAACACAGTTTTCTGCTTAACTAGCATTTAACCGAAGAATCGAAGGACTGTCTCATCCGCCTTTAGGACGTCGTTGATTGGTATGTCATTTATATTTGTGGCTTGATATTCATTTTGATTTTTGTTCTCGTTTGTTTCTCGCCACTTGTACATATCAGTGACTACTGTCAGTGACTAGTGTGGCCCTGATTGGGTAATGTTAATCTTGATGAGCCAAATCTCAACAACATCCTTGTCATTACATGCCAAGAATAGGAGATTTTTAAGAGGGCTGCTCCTCTGACGTGCTTCATAGTGTATATCAGCGCATGTCGACAAGGGCTTGCGTTCTAGGATGGTGATAGCTTCCGAAGGCTCGCCAGAAAGTGTTTTTGTATTCAATGTAACTTGTGCCTTTTCTGCCATTCTGCCTCATAACTACTACGATCCTTATGTAGCTTTTCATTGTCGGTTCTGGATTCGAACAGGCATCTGACGGGTTTTGTCTTCATGATTTTCTTGCAAAATGGTAAGTGTGAACTCGTTTATTCCTGGTGTAGGAACTCCATATCATTACGAGAACGTCTTCCTGTGTTTTTGATTCTTCGAAATAGTAATCCTGAAAATTATACTCCACAATTCATGAAAATTGAAGATTTGTTACAAAAAATGTGACGCTTGGTCATAAAGAACAAAGAATCACAGAAAAAAGATTAAACATCATCTATTTGTCTGTCGCCTTAAAACAGCCCCTTGCATCCGCCTAGTAACTATTCATAGTATAGACCCACTATTATATATGTCTTTAACAAAGCACCTGCCCCAGCCCTTACCCTCATCACCCTCACCCACCCCTTTTGAAAGCCACACCAACAGATGTATACTGTTTTGCCGAATGCCCTATTCAAAGTTAAGTTGAGTGATCCTCAAATGTGGCATCTTGCAGCTGAAACCAAGAACTTCAGTGCCTAAAGTTCGATACACTATTGCATTGCCGCCTCACAATGGTTTGAAAGAAACAATTTTTGAAGAATACGTTTACTATATAATACAATTATCAGTCTATACGTTTGATGAATTATCCATACAAGTGTTGAATAAGTTTTCTGCCTATAGTTATACATGTACTCGTTTATAGCTATAATTCTATTTATTTTTATGTATGCATGTATGTATGTATGTGTATGTATGTATGTATGTATGTGTGTGTGTATGTATGTATGTCAGTCTGTCTCTCTGACCGTCCGTCTGTCTGTCTGTCTGTCTGTCTGTCTGTTTGTATGTATGTATATGTATATATGTATGAATGTATGTATGACTGTGTGTGTGTGTGTGTGTGTGTGTGTGTGTATGCATGTAAATATTATGTATGTATGTGACTTAACTTAAAGGCTTTTTGCGTCCGAATTGTGCGAAAAGAACGCCTCAGCAACCCTCACGGTCTTTGTTGCACATGTGTAACTATATATGAACGTAGTATGTATATATATATGGATGTAAGATTATGTATCACTCTCTCTATGTATATATCTATCATCCTGCATATTGTTTTTGTCTAACTACTATCTATCTATTCAATTGAAGTCAAATCAATTCAAAAACTGCATTCATCCAAAAAAAAAAAAAAAAAAAAAAAAAAAAGGGAAAGTAAGGTATACAAGCGTTTTTAAGGAAGATGGAAAAATAGAGTATAGTTAGACGTTTGTATACGTATATAAATTTGTAATTGATTAGATACATATTAGATATCCTTATATCTTTTAAATAGCATTATTGTTATATCACACACATACACATACATACACTAACACATGCATACATGCATGTTTACATATAAACACATATAATATACACTTAAGAGTTAAGAGCTATATATACCTACATATGCTTGCCAACAATGCATTTATAGCATAATTTAATAAATAAACAGATTGTAACAACTGACTGACTTGTATCATTTTATTGTTATCTTCATTGTAGTAAGGGGTCATTGTAGTAAGGGGCAGCCTTTTTTTTTACATTGGATGGTAACATGTATTCACGACTGATGCGTTGTGTATGCCATGTGTGTTCGGATTGTGAGCGACGTGTGTGTGTGTGTGTGTGTGTGTGTGTACACGGGGTCAGTGTGTGTTGCTAAGTATGTGAAGACGGATGTTGACTCAACCTACTTTTATTATGATCCTTCTAGAATACGTAAAGAGTGAGTATATTCTATAGGCAGTGTTTGTTTATTTAAGATGGTGTGGAAGACTGGTGAATGGGGGAGAATATTCTCGATGCAGTGTTTACCTGCACAATTTTTAATGTTGTGAAGAGTGTGAGGGTGGTCAGTGCTGTCAGAGAGCAGTCAGCTTGTCAGTCGTATAGTCAGTCGTTCAGTCTAGTCAAAGCATAGTGATATTATATTATGTTTATACCCTGTATCCATTATCATCAAAGTTTATTCAAGTTTAATAATCAGTGAGTTGTAGACTTATTTTCTTTATTGAACCCGCGACTTAGGTGACAGTAGGAATTATATAGGAATTACCAATATCAAGTTAGGGCTAGTTAGGGCTAGTTCTTCAAACCTTCCACCTTCAAGTCGTGACACAGATCAATGATCATGTATATATATATATATATACATAAATATGCATGCACGCATTACATAATATTATTTAGTAGTAATATTATTTAAGTAATGGATAAACAGATCAATTATCATAGAAATAGTAATAAGAAGATGCAAATAAACTCATTGATATAAAGTAAATCTGTAGAAAGGGATACATATGACAATGCAAATATATTTACATTAAATCAGTTTTTGTTTAAGAGCTTGATGCCTGTAGGTAAGAAATAGTTTAGGTGTCGCTGTGTTTTTGGTTTTATGTGAATAAATCTGTTGCACCTTATAGTTTTTGACCTAAGAATGTAAGGGGAGGGGATGAGCTTTATCTTCTGAAACCGATGTTATCTTTTTCGTAGTGTACTTAGTGAAAATATCCTCAATAAAACTAGCATCATCGGTAAATTTATCTATCTGTATATCTATGTATCTATGTATCTATGTATTTGTGTATCTGTGTATCTATCTATCTATCTATCTATGTCTTTATCTATCTATCTATCTATCTATCTGTCCCAAATATCTATCTATCTATCTATCTATCTATCGATCTATCTAACTATCTAACTATTTATCTATATATCTATCTATCTTTCTATCTATCTATATATCTATATATCTATTTATTTATTTATCTATATATTTATCTACCTATGTATCTTTCTTTCCATTTATCTATCCATAAACAATCTATCTATCTATCTATCTATCTATCTATATATATATATATATATATATATATATATTATATATATAAATATATCCATTTGTCAATCTCTCTATCTGTCTGTCTGCCTGTCTTTCAGCCTGTCTGTGTCCCTGTCTGCCTGCCTTTGTATCTTTATGTCCATCTCACCTTCCCAAGGTCCGGACGGACAGCACAATCGGGAAACCCCTAACAATGGGTCCATCAATTTTGGACTTGGCGTCCATTCTATTTACCCACTTTCCACCAACCTGAACTTTATCTACGCTGTCTTCTTCAACATCATGGCAATCGCAATTCAGTTCTCTTTGAATTCGTCATTTACTGCCAGCATAACAAATGTTATTGCTTCTATCATGACTTATCTGACGTCCATTCTACAGACGACCTTCGAAGAAGATCTTTCAACCAGTTCATCGTTGTCGCCATCGTTATCGCCTTCACCAACAGAATCCAACGTATCTGATGAAGAGCGGAGCAGATACTTTGCCCTTCTACAGGAAGAAAGGACGCCCTTACTGATTCCAACAATCGTCTTCCTATCTATCATAGCCATTGTGGGTATGGTTGGCAACTCCATCGTGTTGTTGGTCTACTCCAGGAAACCTCGCCGCACTGTCACAGACATATTCATCATGACTATAGCAGGTTTTGATCTGACCACCAACGTACTGGCTATACCAGGTAGGGCAACTATTCATTCAATTAAAATTACCTCTTGGTATGTTCTTCTCTGGGAGTATTCAGTTCTAGGAAATGATATACATTATGTAACAGCTTGACCTCTAAGTGCAAACCTTTTTCTGCCCACCATGCTGATGATTGGTTACCCAAGTACAGTGAATACTATCTTTACGAGTCTGTATGTATATACAATTGGGTTATTGACGTACTTGGGGTCATATTCAAACTACCATTATTATTACTACATATATTCACTAGATATCCTTTATATCTGCACCTTTCAGGTGAAATCTACGACACGTTTCATCAATGGGACTTTGACAAACCTGCCCTGTGTAAATTTCGTCGTTATATCAATGCCGTTACCACAATCGCCACCTTGCTTGTTCTTTTGGCTGTGGCAGTCAGCAGGTGATGTAGCGTTTGGGTACTTTCTTAAGAAGCCGAATTCGATTTCGTTTTTCATGCTGGAATAAGACAATGAGCAGCGCTAAAGGGGCCATTTTTCAGCACTGACTTACTGCATCCCGAATGAGCTTTAGATTACTGTGAGTTAGTTTAGTGTTTTAAGGTTTCTGATCGGTAGAGGCCTATTTCGTCATTGTGTGTGGCAATATACGAATATTTCTTCAAATTGGGTTGTGATATGCGTCAAGAATGGCGAAACAACAACAGCAGAAAACAAAATAAAAACAACAACAACAACAACAACAACAGAAACAACAAAGTAGAATGCATCGTGGTACGATGGTTCGAAATACACACAGAAAACAGAAGACTTCATAATGGCCACAATGTCACAAAGTTGTATCGACGAGTCAGATATAGGAATAAACACATTTCAGTGGACATCTCTTTGTCAATTTTTAATGAGGAGTAATATAAAAAATAAAATATCACATGCCAAGATATTAAACCCGCAAGTACAGTATTTTGATAAGGTGCACTATTTACGTTATCATAAGCATATAGATATGGATCTCATTGTTTGGGATTGAACATGAACTTAGAAAAGCAACGCGCATGAATCAATGTCGTAGTATGTAACTGTTGTTGTTGTTGTTATTATTGTTGTTATTATTATCCTTATTACTATCGTTATTATCATTATTATCAGTGTTGCTGATGATGTTATTGTTGATGTTGTATGTAAAGGACCTTTTCAAGAATGCGAATGTCATGAATGACTGCAGATCCTGATCAATATTATGTACTCAAAACCGAAAATGACTAAGCTTTCAAATCTGATAAAACGCAAAATAAAAAGATATAGTATAATATAGTATATAAACTAAAACTACAACGTAAGGATCCTTGTTTAACTTTAAGAATTGCTTTGAACATATGTCCTCATTTGGCATTCGCAAATTAATGGACAACGAATCAGATATAAACGTAATCATTTGAAATCTTAGTTCTAATCACATCTTGATTGCTTTAGTTTCCATCATGTCGAAGGAATAAAATGCAATAAAATATTTGCGTAAAGTTGATAAAAGCGTACCTGCAATAGCCAATGAAATAGGAAAAACACTCGCAAAATCCACTTTGAAAGGGGAAGGGAAATATAAAATCAAAATGGTATAACACGGAAATGAAATAAATATACATTATGATAAAAATAAAACATGGAGAAAATACCAGCATCATTATAATAAAAAAGAATGTTCTAACAATGATATAATGACATTACATTTTCCTGACCTCAGAATACATGTCTTTAGTTTCTTTTTTTCATTTTTTTTTCTTTTTTCATTTCGTTTAGTTTAGGCAATCTGACGTTTATTAGAAATGAAATTTCCTTATCTATTTCCGTTTTCCCTCTTTTTGTTTTTCATGAATTGCTGACAAACTTTCGTGTGATTTCTTTTTGTCTCTGACCTCTAGATATAAAAAGATTTGCAGATCTTTTGGAAATCAGACATCCATCAGAACAGCCAAAATGGTCGCCCCGGTTATTGCCCTTGTCTGCAGTGTGATTTCAGTGCCACAAGCAGTGCTGTATGGTTCTCGTACAGTGTCAACACCACGCAAAGATATTGTTGGCCACGAATGTTCAATCGATGACACATATCTTAAAACAATTTGGCCATTAATTAATATCTGCTTCTTGATGCTTGTGGTTCTGGTTACTTGTATTCCCCTCATAGTTCTGTACGTGCTTATCGGTATCCAAACATGGCGTCACAGTAAGAGGCAAGGCATCCTTGTGATCTCTAAGTCAGCGACCAATTCCGAAGCCACTGCGACTGAAACTCTCGACTCCGATGACAAGATTGAAAGAAAATCACGCATTCGTAGACTCAGATTCTTCAATATCACCCCTGACCATTCTAGCGCTGAATGGTATCTAGAGGAAGAAAACATTTTAGAGATGAAGAAGGCATTGATGAAAGACAATGATCCAGACAAGAAAGATCAAGAGGCAATAACGAATGCAAACACCTGTCGCTCACCTAACACAGAAGTGAGCAAAATCAGTTATTGTCTTGATACAATCAAGAAACAAGAAACTAACGCCAATGAGGCCGCAGTTGAAATGCCGCCTCTAAAGCACACATCGGTTGAGCTAACACCCGCACAGATGCATGAATCTAAGATAGAGGGATTCCACAATGCCCAGCTTGAGATTTCTAACAATGAACTCCTGAACGACTTTGCGGCTAACATGCATCGGGTTGATATCAACCTTTGTCTGGACGAGGAAAGGAAGATAGATGACCTTCAATTTAGTATCAATGATGATGATGATGATGATGGTGATGATGACGACGATGATGATGACGACGATGATGATGATGATGATGATAATAATATTAATAATAATGATTATGATGATAGCAAAACAGGTTCTCGGTCTTCACAAATTTTGCAAGATTCCAGCTTGCAACGAAACCTGGGAGATACGTCTATGAAGCCGATGAAAGACAGGGAAGGAAGTAGTGCCAAAGGTGACAACACCGACAGCGACAATGATACTGTAATGGCTGTGTCTATTGTTGAACCGGAAGTTGGAGTCACAAATCGTGGAAATGGTGCCGAAATTCATCCCAGCACGACAAAAAGCCGCGATCCTACCGCATGTACATCTCATAACGTCGAGACTCTGAAACAATCCCAGGCAACAAACAAAAAGGGCAAGTATAAAGTCGTGACTCGAACGACGATTATGTTACTCATCATAAGCGTAATCTGCATCATAAGTTTTGTGCCTTATTTCGTGATTATTCCGTATAAGCTCACGGTGCCAAATTTTTTGGGAAAAATGAGCGATCTTGGTTACGCCATGTACAATGTTTTCCGGAGATTATTCTTCATAAACAGTGCTGCCAATGCCATTATATACGGGTTTTGTGACAGTAGATTCCGAGAGGAAGCAAAGAAAATCTGTTGGTGTCGGCAGTCTAAGAGCTAGGCATTGGTACTTTAAGCATTAAGACTTTGTGCCGCCAGATTGAAAGGATATCAAAGTGGAATTCCTGGACGTCGACACTGATGCAACACAGCAGTTACGTAATGGCGTTCAAAATACCTGGATTTTTTTTTACCTAACACCCATACAGTATCTGTGGGAGATTAGTGGGTGCGGCAATGAGGCAGCCCGCGTTCCAAGTATTGACGCTTTAAAACATTTTTAAAAATTCTCAAGAAGAGACAAACGATGACTGAACAAGAATAAAGAAACGCCTTCTAAACGTGCCTGTAATAATGGCGTAATGTTGAGTTGTTGTTATGCTTGCTTTAAGTCTTTACTGTTTTGTTTCTTTGTTGTTGTTTTTTTTAAATTTTTTTTGTTTAGCGTTGTTTGTTTGTTTCTTTACAATTTGTTTTGTTTTATTTTTGTTGCGGATGTCCCTTGTTTATTACATTAAACCTCGTTTGTATCAACCAGCTTTCTCGTCCCGTTTGGATCATAAATTTTTTTAAAAAGTAAACAAATTAATAATAAACAATATTAGGTATTGAATTATAAAGTCAGCACTCTTACTATGAATACCTAGAGTCAATGTGTCATACCAGAAGCCAAAATGTGGGACTAAAACATGGAATCTTATAAAGAATCACTTAAACAAAACAATGCATATTGACCATGAGAACAATAATTAAAGAAATCTCATGGAAAGACCACAAAACAGCTAAATGGATTAAACACAGAACAAAGCTTCAAGACATTGAAACCATCACAAACTTGAAGTAGAAAAGGGTAAGTCATACATAACGATACATTCATCGGGTGATCAAAAAAGAAATGAACAATAATACATCCGGAACTTGGAGGCATTACAACTCTAAAAGTGCCGAAGAAAACCCTAAAGATATTTTCAGAAATATGGATCAATATATATATAGGTTGGGGGGCCAGATGGCGGAGCTGTTAAGGCATTGCACTGTGACCCGTGGGATCATTGGTTCGAGCCCCATTTTGATATGTGTTTTTTTTTCTTTGGGCAAGAAAATCCACCCCTATTGTCCGCCTTGAGCGCGGATAGCTCAGTGGTTAGGGCACTTGACCACCAAGTCAAAGGTCACGGGTTCGTTCCCGGTTGTGCAGGCTTGAATTAAACTCCGAGTTTTCGGGGTTTTTTCACACTCCCTGTCCTGTGGTAGGCAGGATAAATGAGTGCCTAGACCTAACGGAGACGGACGATAAACTAGGAGGTCTCATGTGGTTTTGCTCATATAGAAGAACCTTCGGTGGTTAAAATAAAAAGAGCAAGCCATATCGGCCGCCATCCTGGCAAAATTCAATTCCTACCAACTATTCTTTCGAACCCATTCACCCCTACAACCTTTCCTACCTCAGACGTATTGAGTTGCTCATTACTCTGAGTTCAATTAGAAAAGGCAGTGATCAGAGGGAAAGAGACCGTGACTTGTTACAGAGAATGGTTACCTAATTTCTTGCTCTTTGTTCTTTGAGAGGTATCCACTGCAATTTGTTCATGTTATTTTTTGTGTCACCTGATGTGTAGTTATAATTATTGGTTACAAATCTGCCTGCGTTCTCTTGTAATTTTTCTAGATCATCTATTTGGTTTTGGTAATGCGGATCCCATACACACCCTCCGTAATCTAGGGCTGGTTTCATTAAAGTTTTGTAGCACTCATCTTTAACATGTTGAGGGCAGTCATTGATGTTACGTTTTAGGAATGTTAGCAGGCTATTTGCTTTCTTACATATTGCACGGTTTTAGTCTTTCCACTGTAACTTATTATCTATAATAACACCTAAATATTTTGCACTATTTGTAGTTTTTAATGCATGGTTGTGTGGGTAATAGTTTGATTCTATAAGCTTCTTTTTATTTGATATTTTAAGTACTTGGCATTGTTCTGGGTGGAATTCCATTTTCCAGTCATTTTCCCATTGTTGGAGTGAGTTAAGATCATGTTGTAGCATTTTACAATCATTAAATTTTTTACCTCCCTTTACAGCAGACTGTCATCTGCAAATAATCTCATTTTTGGTGCCTTGTGTTAGTTTTGATCAATGCCGTTTATGTATATTAAGAATAAAGTGGACCTAATACTGTACCCTGTTGCACTCCTGACAATACAGGTTTTGGACTAGACTCAACTCCTTCTACAATAACTTTTTGAGTTCTACCTATAAGGAATGCATTGTTCCAATCTAACAATGTGTCTTGTATTCCATAATGTGTAAGTTTTGTAAACAGCCAATGGTGGTCTGCTTTATCAAAGGCTTTAGAGAAATCTAGGAGTGCTGCATCTATGTGTCCTCTTCTATTTAAGCAATTGCTAAAATCATTTATGGTTGTTATCAGTTGAGCTTCACAGCTCCTTTTTTTCTAAATCCATGTTGGATGTTAATAAGTATATCATATTTTTCTAAATGATCCATTATGTTACTATGTATAATGGGTCCCAGGAGTTTACAAGATAGAAACCGGTCTGTTACTTTCAGGTTTACATCTTTATCCTTTTAAAAAAGTGTAACGATGTTTGCATTTTTCCAATCATTTGGTACTTTACCCTGATCTGGTGTAGTCTGAAATAAAAGGACGACATACACCTCAACTAATTCAAATGCACATAATTTCACTATTTTGCCTAGAATTTTATCTGGACCAATAGTTTTATGTTCATTTATATTTTGCAGTAATTTAAGCACACCTTTTTAGTGTTAGTTATTGAACCATTGACATTTTTTTATTTCGGGTATAGCATTGGAAAAAAACAGGACAATTGGTTGGACAAAAGATCTGCTTTAGTTTTTGGGTTCAGAATTACAGTGTTATTGGTTTTTACTTCTTATATAGGCCCAGAGTTTTTTTTATTGTTGGTGTCATTATTTATCATATTGTTTACATATTCTGTATGTGCTTACGTATATGCCTGTTGAGTTTGCCTCTTTATTTCTTTATACTTGTTTCTTAATCTTTCAGAGTTACAGTTTTTCATTTTATAAAACCATTTCTTCTTTTTGCGCGCTAATTGTTTAGTTTGTCTGTTGA
>JBBPCV010688506.1:0-16139 GCA_037974505.1 Plocamopherus tilesii
CTCTCTCTCTCTCTCTCTCTCTCTCTCTCTCTCTCTCTCTCTCTCTCTCTCTCTCTCTCTCTCCCTTTCTCCCCTCTTTATCCCTATCTATGTTAGCAACCCTGTGTGACTTTGATTGGGCAATGATTTGGTTCATATCTGTAGGCCTAAACTCGACGTCACCAGCAAGTTAAGCACGCGTTGACATAACCATGCGTAACTGTAACGGTCTGCACGAATCTTGTTTTTATAGCGAACTGAAGCCAGCCAGGTTAATTCTTATCCTTGTGAGCGTTTGCATTGAAAACTTATCCCTGGCTCTACTCTCCCCCTCCCTTCCAAATTTCCTGGAAATGATGAATAAGGGGCATCTTACCTTATCTGATAATTATTTGCTGACCCCAAGTCATTCATCAGGTAAATACTCATCTGGAACATTTGTACATTTCACTACGACAACGTTTTTAAAATGTTTCTCCTTCAATACTGAAAGTAAGTGTCTGCTTTACTTTGATTTACAGAATATTCTAGAGCAAAATTAATTTGATCCAGGTACATAAATCCAGATGAAAATTTGTTGAGTATTTAACCAAGAATAGAGATAATCGTTTAGCTTATTGCGCATGTCTAAATAATCGCAAGGCCCTAAACCAATTTTTCTCCAAAACCTTAAGTAGACTGATATTACTACAAAAAATTGCTAAAAGAAAACAACATCAAGGAAACAGAAGTGATAATATACTTTCAAAAATGACGTTAAATTGGCAAATGTTTTTCAATATAAAAAGAAACTTACCTCCAAATTCCAAGGAGCACGAAAATCAAATTCCTCTGTCTTTGGTTATCAAAAAGTGGCGAGTTAGGAAGAGCAGAATCACCGTGCCGAGTCTTCGGGGAGTGTCGAAAAATTAGCGTCTTCCAGGCTCTACTTCCTCATTGCAGAATGAAGTCCCCCGTTTTCCAGGACCGATCCTCTATGAAGGCTTCAGGCAGGGGAGCTAATGTCACCAAGCTCAAATCACGCCTGGATCGCAGTTGCCGGCCAAAGATCGTCATGGCGGGGCCTGGAAATTGTATGTCTGCGGCTGCTGGCTTCCAGTGAGGCATAGCGTCGACCTTTGAGGGATGACACGCTGCAAGCCTCGTTTATAGCATCTACCAAGACCATTACTGACAACAGGTGGTGCCTGGATGCTTCGCGGAACTCTTGATTTTAATTGGTCGAAAGGAATACATTTGCAAAATAATAGTTGGATGGGGGTGGGGATTTAATATGTGTTTTGGATGGGAGGGGAGGGGGGTTAAATGGGAACAGACGTAGCGAATGGGATCGGGGATGGTTGTGGGTAAATGGGTGGTGGTGGCGGTAGTGGTGGTGGTGGATGTGGGTAGGAGGAGGGTAAGGACATTTTGAATGATGGATGTGTCATGTCATGTGGGGGAGGGGGGGGGGGGGGCTAGGATAGGAACTGTGCGTGTGTGAGGCTTATTGAGGGGGGGAGGGGTGGGGTTGAGTAAGGGATTGTGGAGAGGAAACCTTACAACAGGGCGACAGCAGCGCTTTGTTTAGAACTTATTGTAACCGTTTCGATTAATGGTTTATGATCCTTTCATTGGATTCAGCTTGGTTATTGTTTTTTAGCATTTGAGCTAGCCTTTGAATTGGCAATGTCAGATGGGCTTTTACATTGAACGTGTCTTGCGTTTTTAAACGGGTCTTGTGTGATATGCGTGAGTGCGTCTATACGAGTGTACTATGTAGTATTTAGTTTCCTCAGCCCCTTTCCTTTAACGTTTGATCGTATCGCTTTCACAGAAGAATAAACAATTACAATAATAGTAGTAGTAGTAGTAGTAGTAGTAGTATTAGTAGTAGTAGTAGTAGTGGTAGTAGTAGTAGTAGTAGTAATAGTTGTAGTAGTAGTAGTAGTAGTAGTAGTAGTAGTAGTAGTAGTAGAAGTAGAAGTAGTAGTAATAGTAGTAGTAGTAGTATTAGTAGTAGTAGAAGTATTGGTAGCAGTAGTAGTTGTAGTAGTAGTAGTAGAAGTGGTAGTAATAGTAGTAGTAATAGTAGTAGTAGTAGTAGTAGTAGAAGTCGTAGTAATAATAGTCATCATCATCATCATCACCATCACCATCACCATCACCATCTCCATCGCCATCATCATCATCATCATCACCACCACCACCACCACCACCACCACATCATGGTGAGGATGATGATAATGATGATGATGATGATCATGACGACGACGATGATGATGATGATGATGATGTTGTTGTTGTTGTTGTTGATCATGTTGATGATTATGATAATGATGATGATGATGATGATGATGACGACGACGATGATGATGATGATGTTGTTGTTGTTGTTGTTGTTGTTGTTGATCATGATGATGATTATGATGATGATTATGATGATGATGATGATGATGATGATTATGGTGATGAGGATGATGGTGTTGATGATGATGATGATGATGATGATGATTATGGTGATGAGGATGATGATGATGATGATGATGATTATGGTGATGAGGATGATGATGTTGATGATGATGATGGTGATCCTGACAACAACGACGATGACGAGGACAATAACAACAGCAATAATAATTAATAATAATAATCATAATAAAAATAATAATAGTAATGATGATGATGATGATGATGATGATGATGATGATGATGAGGAGGAGGAGGAGGAGGAGGAGGAGGAGAAGGATGAAGATGAAGATGATGGTTATGATAATGATGATGATGATAATAATAATAATAATAATAATAATAATAATAATAATAATAATAACAATAATAGAATAATAAAAATATTATATGGAAAAGGCCAAAACTGAGGTACCCTTGATAATACGTCATGTAGAGAATATTATACGCGTATATGACACCGTCCTCAAACATTTTATTGGGTACGAAGAAAAACCGCTCCAAAGTTTAAGGTACTGTTTTCGTCTTCTCTTATTGTCATTTCCACGAGAAGTTGACAGAGAATTTAATTTGATTGAATTTGAATTTCGAATTTAATCTGATTTCTGTGTACATGTTTTATATCTATTTCAAGATAGTGCAACTGCAAACGTTACACTAAACCTACCCATTATCACATCCCCTACGAGCAGGTACTATCTTCGCCCATTAATTATTGACTGACTTATTGGCTTGTACTGTCGAGGGCAACATATCTGGCAGCATGGACACCATTTTTGATTCTTCTAAGAGGCACCTCCAATTTTTACGGTTTTGGGCGATTTTTTCGTAATTCCTAGAGGTCTCTATATTGTGATTTTAGCTTTCTTCTTTCGTTGGTCTTCCTGAGAACGTTTGTCAGTGTGCCTGGGGTGGATGATATCAGTGTCCCTCACTATTTTTCGGTGGTGGTCTTAATGAAATAAAACTGCATGGCTTTGTTTACGGGAATTTCAGGGTGTCTTCGTGTCCAGAAAGCCAACATCTCGCTTGAATAGCTAGGATTTAGTAAGATCTTTTAAGATTATTGGATACCCCTCAATGCTCACGTTCGCGCATTCTGTCACTGACATCGATTTTCTCACTATTTATAACTTATCTTCACCTTGATAACGAGATTTAAATCCTTGTGGATGATTTGACGTATTGAATAGTCAATGATGTGAAATTCAAAAGCGATTTTATGGGTTGATTAGTACGCGCCTGGTTTCTCCTGGTAACAAGACCTAGCTCCATGTCAGACATTTTTTTTAGGTTTGCCGCTGACTCTCCTTTTAGGGCATTGGTCTGATGGAATTTCTTTCACGAATCGTGAATCACGTCCGTCTTCCTCATTACGGAACCATCCGCAATCCGATTCAATAATTGTTAAATACTGAAATGCTTTATCATCACCTGGTGCACCATGTCTGGATGTATGCATGTGTGCGTGAACGGTAAATGAGGAGTGTAATCCTAAGTGTGAATCTCTTTGTGTTAATCTATAATTATGTAACGATTTAAATGATTTAATGTATGTATGTGTAATGATATTAGCATTTAATGATTCGTCGTATGTTTCTGTCTTCAACGATAAAACGTAAAAGGACGAATACAGATTATCTTATCTGATCTTATCTTATCTTATCCAATAGCAACTGGAAAAACGAACATTGGTATAGCGAGCGAGATTTATTTACAGTTTAGTTCAGATTTACATCTTTGAATCAAACTCATGTCAAATATGAGCGTTATATTCAAAGTGTAAAAGCTCCATGCACGCATTGATCTTCAATCATACCTTATTTCGACAGTTTTTAGCAGACGACAATGGAAGGGTGATCTCATGATATGGATATGGCGGTAAGAAGAGAGTGGAGGGCATCACAGGTAACCTAATAGCACTACAAAATGCACAGAGATTAGCGGATGCAACGTTTAGTACTGTATACGATTTTGATAAAGACGTATAAATGGGTACAGTAAAATCTTAGCTATATCAATATCACTATACTGGATGGTTGTCGATGAAACTGTACACGTGAAATAGGAAAGGACAATAAATAGACTCAGTATTCTTAGTTTTCTCGAAAACTTTTGAAAAAGTAAACCACCATGGACTATTAATAAAACTGAAACATCATGGAATACAAGACATTGTCATATTACTACACTGGACCACAGCATTCCTTATAGCTAGAACTCAAAGCGTTATAGTAGAAGGGCTAGTGTCGAAGCCGTACCCTGCCTGTACTGTTAGAAGTGCCACAGGGTACAGTATTAGGTCCACTCTTTGTTTAGTTTGATAAACATAATTATGACATCGATCAAAACCTCAAACAAGGCATCAGATAAGATTATTTGTAGACTATACCCTAATGTACAAAGAAATAAAAATATTAATGATTGTAAAAAATACAATAAGATGATCTTAAGTGACTTCTCAATGGGATAAAGGATAATGGGATAAAATGGAATTCCACCCACAAAAAAGCCAAGTGCTTAAAATTCCAAAGAGTGCAAAATACCCAAGTGTTACCGTAGTTTATAGGCTGCACGCAGTGTAAAGACCTAAATTGTGAAATGTAAAAGACAGAGAATGGTCTACTACCATTCTTATAACGTAATATCAATGACTGCCCTCAAATGGATAAAGATACGTGCTACTAAACATTCATAAAATCAGCCCTAGTTTTCACAAGGTGTGTAAGGGATCTACATTATCAGAATCAAATCGATGATATAGAAAAAATACACCAGGAGATGAAAAAGAAAATAAAAAGCCTTCAGACAAAATTGAATCCAGCAATAAGTAGACACTACAACAATTAATGGCCAAGCAGTATATTGTTACTACTTGAATAATTCAAAATAGAAAATAACCATATGAGATCTGGTGTCCAAAAAACCCCCCAACAAACAAAAACAACTTATGTCGCCATCTTCAAATGTAGATAGCCATAATTTATTGTATTCATTCGTGTCTAATACTTTTATAGTATATTATGGGATAAATCACCAATCAATGTAAAAGATTGTAAAATACATGTACTGAAGATTTTAAACAGGAACTTAAATGTACAATATACAATATACTGTATTAACCTAATATTATTAATGTTATTTTTTATATATTATAGGAGGAGAAGGAGTTATTATTATTATTATTATTATTATTATTATTATTATTATTATTATTATTTTATTATTTTTTTATTATTGTTATTGTCTTCATCATCATCATAATAATTATTATTCGTATTACTACTACTAGTACTACTACTACTACTACTACTACTACTACTACTACTACTACTACTACTACTACTACTACTACTACTACTACTACTACTCTCTCTCTCTCTCTCTCTCTCTTGGTCGCTCATCGATCCGATAATGACTGTTCCCATGAGCTAAGTCATTGTCTTGTGGGGTCATGAATATGGCTGGTTAAGCCAAATCTAGATCATCAAACGCGGGTGCAAAGGGTGCAAGGAACCTGTTCGGGGTGGTCAGGATTGATGGTTGGTGCCATTCTTCTTGCCCGTGCTGCAATCACATCAGCTCGCCTTTTCTCGCGGTAGTTGTCACGTGGCTGAATGGTCAGGTCGCGCTAGCCTCGTCTGCATACAGCTTCAGCTGTTTGGGAGGGATTCCAGCGTGTTTGATGCTAGTCCTATAGTTTCTTGCTTAAGTCTGCTTTTGTTTAGCTTTCCCGAAGTCAGTTCACCATGCATGAGGTGCTTTAGCTGAATGTGATCATCCATTGGGATCACGTGACCAGCCATCGAAGCTGGGCTTTCAGTATCATGGCCTCGATTCTGATTATCTCAGCTCTACCCAGGACTTCAAGGTTTGTGATCTGGTCTTGATACTGGGTCCTCATAATCGATCGCAGGCTTCTCAAGTGGAACTTCTCTAGGTGGTTTGAATGTCGTTTGTAGACTGTCTATACCTCTCATCTATAGAGGAGGTTGGTGAAGACAATGGCCCTGTACACCTTCAGCATTGTAGATAGCTTGACTTTTTGACTTTGTGCTGCTGCAGGACACGTAATCACAGGTAGCCAAGAACTTCGCTGGCATTGCAAATCCTGAAGCTGATCACTTTATCCAGACTGCCGTCGTTGCTGATGGTACTGCCGAGGTACTTGAAGTCATTCACTCACTATCTTCAGCTGGGTGTCCCATGTGGAGATAGAGGGAGGGGGCGCAGTTGGATCACGCATTTGTTGAAATAGTACCTCTGTCTTGCCAAGACCGATTCTACTACTACTACTACTACTTCTACTACTACTACTACTACTACTACTACTACTACTACTACTACTACTACTAATGCTGCTGCTTCTACTACTACTACTACTACTACTACTACTACTACTACTACTACTACTACTACTACTACTTATTACCACTACTACCACCACCACTACCACCACAACCACTACCACCTTCGGCGGTCTTCCGGGATGGAAATATAAGTGAAAGTTGAAGTGTGCCTGTGAAATAAATTATGCAATTCAATTATATAATAGGAATGATCCCTTATAATATACTTAAGATCTCTTTCGACCATCTGTCCCGTATTAAATGCTTTTCTTACTTTAATTCCTCTTATATGAGACACAAATTGGCCGCGTGGATATCTGCAGGATTTTGAAAATGTCATGACCACTATGGCAGGATTTTTTTGGTCTGTTCACATGCACCCCTGATTTAAATGTATGAGGGCGGACTGATAAATATGTTCTGTTTAGTAATAACCATTTTGTTTCCAATAGTAGATGCATAAATCATACATCAAAAGAAAGCTTAGAATCTCAGCTATACATCCTACACTTTATATTTCCATGTAGTCACTGTCACAATCTACACAGAGCTATTTGTTGTGGTCATTTGTTTGATTATTGTTCTAATCAAGATGAATGTGAAAAACTTGAGGAAACGTGATAGATCTAGTTTTTGGGATCATGCTTAAATTTGTACCTGTCCGATGTGCCCTGTTTACTGTTCATACTTAGGCTCAGGCTCCTTTTATGATATCGTCCTTAGTTTATTTCTCCTTAAGTCTGATTCTTACCCATGTCACCTATTAGTGTGAACCTACGGCTTTCCACTTCCACCATTCAAACTGCTGTTCAAAAGAAAACCAACCACGCTTTGAGGCCCATGGATTCTCATCGAAAACACAGTACCACCAGCAGCTGCCTGTACTGCAGTCTCAATGACCACGGCGGGGTGTTTTTCGCTTGCTCATTTTCATAGGAAATGCAGTTCGCCCCCTATTATGTAACCTATTACAGCACTTTGCTGTGCTTTTATGTCTGACTACATATCTAGTGGGGCAATAGTTTAAAACACAAAATGGTTTTCATTAGTCAATGTGAAGTGTGTTGTTTGAAGACGCGTTTTGCTCAATAGCAGGAAATCCAAGTAGCCGGCCATAGCCTGATGTACTGCAGTTTCCATGAAAACGGCAGCAGAGGCTTTTCGATAGCCCAGGAGAGATGTCATGATATGGTGCACTTGTTCTTTTGAAATTCCAACTTCAGTAGGTAGCAATTTCTTTTTTGTTTGACCCTTCAATTTGCCCTTGTACAGTTAACTGCTTCTTGATGATTTGGATCGGATACAGACAGTGGTCTACCAGGGAGCTTGAGATCATGAACATTTGACTCTGTCGAGTCCTCTCATTTAAACTTTCTTACTGATTTTTGAACTGTGCTTTCAGAAATCCTTATATTGCCATAAACAGACCATTCAATTTACAGATGTTTGCAGCAGAGCGTCCTTCAATGTGAGAAATTCAATAAGGGATTGTAGTTTTATGAGTCACTGAATTGTGAGCACAAATGATGTCATACATATTTAGTGGTGTATCTATATAAAGACAATTGGTTTGAGAGTATCTCTGTGGAGTTTCAAGTTTATGCAAAGGAAAACTTTCGAGTTCTTGGCAAACTGAACTTATTTACTAAAAAAAAAAGGGTAGCTTCTTTTTTCTTATTTTGCCTTTCATTATTTTACATTTTTTCCAAAGTTGTGTGGTATGTGTATGTATGTGTTTAGTGTGTGTGTGTATACATGTATTTTAAGTTTGTTATTTTGACAAATATAATAGTTTTGTTGCATTTTAAATAAGAAAATGGAATTCCTATTTTTTTTTAAATTTACACGCTCATTCTTAGAGTCCAGCTCAGTGTCCACAATTGCTTTCTACTACCTGGCAAGATCAACATTGGCTTTGCACAATTATACTCAATGCTTGGAAGCATGTGCCAAAGGTGAGTATCATTATTCTTCCTGCTTTACTCATTTTCATGTTTTTGATTTACATGGACTCATTTTTTCATTTGGATGTATTCTTGCATACTATATATAAATCTTCCTGAACTGACATAGATATTGTGATGGAAAGCCTGTCTTATATTTTTTAAAATATATTCTAGATTATCTATGGACCTTTCTTCTTGCACTTTTGGAAGTATAATTCTAGATTCTTTGTGACTGAGATTTACATCTGTCCATAAGTCTTTGTTTTTGTGCTTTTGAAAATTGGTTTTGTTAAGGCCTGCTTTTCAAAAACTTTGATTGCGTTTTATCGCAATCTTTCTTTGCTGATTTAATTTGTTTTACTGTGCTATTTACTTACTTTTCCATTATAGATTTCACAACCAGAATCCTTCATTCCTTGTTGTTCCAACTTTTCACAAATGACTTTGAATCCAATTTTGATGATTGTCTTCTGGTCCCCATCATACTCTCCGTCTACCTTTATTTTAATCTGACATTTTTCTCCAGGACTGGCGGCTTGCACAGATACTTCCACAATGTTTCTTGTACCTGTGGATACTGTTTCTGACTCCTTTAAATTATTGAAGGCAGAAGCCCTTAGGAACCAGGGTTCCCCTGAAGATTTGGCAATGGCAATAGCGCTTCTTGAAGAGGTGAAAGGCAACCTATTTTATCTTTCCAAACAAGTATTATTTATTGTATCAAATAATGAAAAATGCAGTGATAGGTTCTTACAAAATGGTTATGAAATCTAAATCATGTGTGAGGAACAAAAAAATTCATGAAGTGAAGATGCTACATCTTTCAGTGGGTATAATGCGATTGGATAAGATCAGAAATGAGCACATAAAACAGAATGCTCATGTAGGCAGGTTTGGAGACAAGGTTAGAGAATCTAGATTGGCATGGTTTGGCAATGTTCAGAGGAGAGATGACGTGTACACTGGTAAGAGAATGCTGAAGATATTAATACTGTTTAAGAGAAGAAGAAGAAAACCAAAAAGAAGTCATATGGATGGAATTAAGTAAGATATATGATGGCTATTGGTGTGAGACAGGGACGTAGTGAACAGGACTGGTTACAGATGAAGGATCCACTATGCCGACCCTTAACAGGATAAGCTGAAAGAAGAGGAGGAGGAGATCATAGAGAGTATCCAATTCTTAGAAACTCCTCTCATTGAACGAGAAATATACCATCCTTTCTCACCATGGAACAATTCATTATTTACCCTCTCATTCTCTCTAATGACCATGCACACACTAGATCTAGACCTAAACTATCGGCAATCTATGAATTCAGTTTGTACCGAGTAAGAGTGGAAAAAGGTGTGGTGAGGGCGTACATAACAAATGGTCTGACAAAGAGCAGGAACATAAATTCACAGAATATTTTATATGATATTTAGATTATAATTATGGTATAGCCATTGCTTTTTCCACTATCCTTGAATATGTTTCAATAATACTTTACAAACATATTGAAATAGCTTAAAAAAGAATCTTTGTACATTTTTATTGAGATCTATGAGAATTCAAGCATATAACAGTACCTCAGCATTCAGTGTGATTTTATTTTTACACATAATATACATTTTTAGATTGTAATAGCTGCTATCATACAGATTATTCTTATTATTCTTATTTTATTGGTGACAGCAAGTCAAGTGATCCATTTGATTCATCAAATCTTTTGGCCTTGTCTTCTGTGAACAGCGGTCATAGCTATTTGGATGGATCTACATGTACATATGTATTTAATAAGTTTGCTATGTAGAATTAATGTGAATATTTTTAAATGTGAAAAGAGTCTATCTTGTAAGTATCCGAATATCCAGTTTCTCTTTTCATTTTGAATTTTTTTCAGCTCAAAGAACGCAAGTCACAGGATGCTGCTTTTCTTTTGGCTTACTGTTATTTGGACCAAGGAAAAGTTCAAGATGCGGAGGTATGGGTGTTTTTGAATAAGGATCCCCTTTTTTTATCTATATTTTTCTATTCCATAGATTGAGCATGCATTGTGGTTGATGGATTAAAATTTTTATTCCAAATATGTGTGTAATGAATAATTCATGTTTTAGGATTTTATTTCTTCTGTTTCTCATAATATCAGATTGCATGAACTGATTTTCAAAATTCATGTATGATCAGCTATGAAATGATTTAGCATCAATAACTTCCTTCTGTAGATTACATCCTATATTCATTGTGAGAATGTTCTATATATCCTTTTCAGATATGTCTGAAACAAATTCCAGAAGATGCAGAACAGGCAAAATTCATGAGGGCTCTTATTTATATGAAAACTGACAAGTATTCAGCAGCAATTGAAATGTAAGTGACTCTTTCCTGGAAATTGATATTTCAGACAGCCTATGTGCTGTATTGAACTCATTCAGACAACCTATGTGCTGTATTGAACTCATTCAGACATCCTATGTGCTGTACTGAACTCTTTCAGACAACCTATGTGCTGTATTGAACTCATTCAGACAGCCTATTTGCTGTATTGGACTCATTCAGACATCCTATGTGCTGTATTGAACTCATTCAGACAACCAATATGCTGTATTGGACTCATTCAGACATCCTATGTGCTGTATTGAAGTAATACAATTTTAAAATAGCTGTAATGTCCATAGGGAGGCCCTCAAGATGACAACTTTTATTTAGGAGAAGGGACGATCTGTTTTCTTTCATAAGAACTAATGCTATCTCCCTTGTAAGATGATGATGGATAGAAGTGAATCATAATTTATTCCTATTTTACTTATTTTTATCGTAGAGTTAAAAGGATAAATTAGTATGAACATTTACATTTACTTATCAATAATTTATTCAAAAATTATTTTTTATCATCATCATTAAGAATAACTTTGATAACTCCAAATGGAAATATTCACCTGAAATAGTAAATTTCTTTCTTTTTTGTAGTATTTTTTTCTTTCCAAGTTTTAAATATTGAATGAGGAATGCTTGAAACAAATGCCACAGGATCCAGAGTAAACTAAAGTCTCTATCAAGGACTTTAATTTATTTGAAATTTTGAATTTATGTACATAAATATGTACATGAATATACATGTATTCTTGATTATTCTGAAATCTGAATCTAGACTCCAAGTTGTTGTGGCAGCAAATCCTGAAGCAGCAGCTTCCACATTGAAACTGGGGGTTGCTTTATGGCATCTAAGGGACTCAAATCACATTGAAAATGTCAAACAGCTTTGTTTCAACACGTTGTTGAAGGTTGGTGTTTTTTTTCCTCACAGTTCAGTATTTTTTGGAATTTTTTTTTTTTATTCTTTATTTACCTTTGTGGTCTAAACATTTTTGTTGCGTTTATTTATATAAAAATATGCCTTAAAAATGAAATAAAAGTTATAGATAGTTTAGATATCCTTCAAACCTTGTTCTTTGACAGATATTTTCTGTCTAAAACATCATTTTGACATTTGCAAACACGACGACAGTCATTTTACCCATGCATCACTTTAGAACAGATCATCCACTGTCTCTTGCTAGAAGATCATTTACACATGAGTGGAGTAAGCATATAAGTATTTGTGTAAGGAGAGCTTTCCTCATGACCTTGGTTTCATATCAGACAGAGATTCAAGCTATGGTCATAAGGGTCTGCAAGTTGGACATTTGTGGTCGGAATTTTTGGGACAAACTTGTTTACTTTTTTGGGTTTTTTGTTTGTTTGTTTGTTTGTTTGTTTGTTAAGTTTGGAAAGGAGGTTGGGGTAGGGGTTTGTTTTATTTTGTAGCATAACACAATTGGAATTATGAAGAATCGAACTTCATAACACCAAGTTAAGAAATATAAAGTAATGTTAAATCAATCGAAGTGACAATAGAAGTTTTTCAGTTCATCTACGTCCTCTCTTTCATTCTTCACATCTATTTTATTCTTAGGCATCTCACAGCCAGCAATTTTCCCCACTGATTCCCAAATGCTTTTTGTTTTGTTTGAACTAAGGTCTCTCTCAATTTCTTTTTATATGATCTTACATTCCTTGATTTTTCTTTACTTTTTCTTTTAACGTTATTTGGTTTTTATGAGTTATTTTCTTTAAATTAAACATGTTCCTCTTTCAATAAAGCTTTTGGTTCTTTCGTAACCCTTAGATTGTCATTGCCGAAACATTACATATGCATAGTGAGTATTCTTGTTAATAGAAGTACACATTTCACATGTATTTGGTTAATATCCGTCCTTCCAGGCGGCTAAACTGGACCCCAACAACTTTGAAAGTTTTTTGTATCTTGGCCACTTTTATGATGAGATCCAAAAAGATTTAAGGTAAGTATCTTCCTTGTTGCCTTTCACATGTTACACACATCTTGTTTCTTCAACACATTTCGACATGTCATGGGAGAAGATAATAAAACAAGTTAAAGTTTACATGGACTCAAAATATGTAAAAGCATTGACAATATGTATACATACAATTTCAATAAGTCTTTCCTGATATTGAAAATCTTTGCATGTCTTAATAATTCTATACAAACATTATTTTTTCTTTCACTTTTGTCTGTTGTTGATATTATTTATTTATATTTTTATTTACATCAAGCAAAGCAAGCGTTTGATTTGAATCCGGGTAAAGAAGATGCAGACTGCTTTAGTTGATGCGCCTTTGAAATTAAAAGAAGACAATTTAAATAGGCCCCAAAGAAATTATGTACAATTATGGAGGGAAGAATTTAATAAAGAAAAATAAGAATGAAAAATATGTGATTCCACTGAGAATTGAACCCAGGACAGTGATAACGAATTGTCTCACAAGACAAGCAAAGCATTCTTACTACCAAGCCAATTCATTCCTGAAAAAGCTTCTACAATAAGGTAGTTTGAACAGTACCAACCTTGACTAGTCATGAAGTTCAATTGACAGCGAGAGTGACTTAAATCCAAATAGTCCCTTCTTATGTATTTACAACAAACATATAGAAACATTATAAATATAACACACAGAGTAAGCCTCGATATCAACAATATGTAGTTGATTTATAATATGAGGCAAAGGGCTGAATTATAAGACAAAGAATTAGATCTAACACACTAGATGCAGACAATTTATATAGGCCCCATAGCTTTCTGTTGTTGATGTTATTTATTTACATTTTTATTTAATCCAGCAAAGCCAGACGGTGCTTCCAAAAAGCCTATGACTTGAATCCCGGAAAAGAAGATGCAGGCTGTGCTTTAGTTGATGCTCTTTTGAAATTAAAAGAAGAGGTGATCAATTTTTGTTTGGTTTCATTTTGTTCAAGTTGAAAGTGTTTTCATTTTGTATTTGAGTGATGTTTTTTAGTTTTGAAAAAACTTAGAAAGAAAGAAAGAAAGAAAGAAAGAAAGAAAGAAGGAAGGAAGGAAAGAAAGAGAAAGAAAGAAGGAAAGAAAGAGAAAGAAAGAAAGAAAGGAAAGAAAGGATGCATGTGGATGAGGAAGAAACAGACAGAAAATGGAGGAAAAGGAGAATAAAAAGAGGAGGAGGAGGATAAATTGAGAGAAAAAGAATGGGAAAAAGGGGGTGAAGTGGTCAGAGATGTGACAGAAGAGAGGGTTGGGTGGGAGATGGGGGCATTTCCGCTAACTCTAACCAATATTGTCTACCCTGGGATAACTCCTGCCTTCATGATCTCATCGACGGTCCAACAAGAAATAGAGCTCTTTGGGAAGAGACGTGACGGACATTTATTATGTATGGTCGAAAAAGAAAGAATAAGATGATGAGGCATTGTCGAATGAAAAGAGAATGGGAAGGACATGATAGGCTAAATACGATTTAAAGGTGTGAATGCGGAATACACGCGAATTTACAATTGCAGGAGAATACGACGAAAGGCAGATTTCTCCTCAAAGGACAGTATACTAGATGGATGGATGGATGGATGTGTGGATGGGTGTGTGGATGGATGGATGGATGGATGGGTGGGGGGATGGATGGATGGGTGTGTGGGTGGGTGGATGGATAGATGGATGGATGGATTGGTGGGTGGGTTGGTGAATGGATGGATGGATGGATGGATAGATGGATGGATAGATGGATGAATGGATGGATGGATGGATGAATGATGGACGGAAAGTGACATCTTCTGTGTTTGAACTGGTATGTTCCTTAACCATTATTTCCCAGGGTGCCGTATGCGTAACGTGCACACTTAACACTTTTCAATCGTCCATCTCCATTTGGACTAAGATCTGGAAGGCGCCTGCTTTTAATACCCGAGTTAAAAAAAACAACAACTTAGAATTCGCCCGATTCTAAAATAGTCCATGATGATGATGATGATGATGATGATGATGATGATGATGATGGTGATGGTGATGGTGATGGTGATGGTGATGGTGATTGTGATGGTGATGATGATGACGGTGATGGTGATGGTGATGGTGATGGTAATGATGATGATGATGATGATGATGATATACTATTTATAAAACAACAACAGTAACGCCAATAATGTCAACAACGGCAACAACATGAAAAACATGTAATAAACAGTAAAAATAACAATAATAACAATAGTCACAACAACAACAGCAGCAGTAACAACAGCGACAGTAATAACAACTAACTATGGCAGATAATAATTACGCATTACAAAAAAAAAAAACCCCACCAATAATAATAATTCAAAGCGAGCAAGAGTTTGGTATGGTATGGTTGTGAACGGGACTCGGTGCAAAAACACGGCGAGTAATGACGATCACGCTACGACAGAAAAGGGAACGGATTTGATACTCCTCTCATTTCACGCTTTTCCCCGTCACTCACACGTCGTGAACTGTAAAAACTGTGTTTGTAGCCGAGAGTCGTGGATTTATTTGGAACGGCAGCCTGTGCTGCTGTTACTAAGGAACAGGGAGTCATTTAATAGTGACGCAATTTTTAATTTTGCGGGGAATGTCAACGCCTAATAAATGATGGACCTTCGCCTCATTTTTCTCTTGCGAAAACGACTTTTTTTTTTTTTTTTATATTTGTTGGGGTTTTTTTGTTTTGTTTTTTTTGGTTTTCTTCTTCGGGCCTGTTGTGTGTGTGTGTGTGTGTGTGTGTGTGTGTGTTGCTTTTTTGTTCTTGTTGTGTTGGTGCTCTTGTTTATTTGTTGTTGGTTTTTTTGTTCTTTGTTTTTGTTCTTGTCTTGTTTTTGTTTTTTGGCTTTTTCTTTATGTTCAGGCTTTCCTTCTTTCCTTCTTTCCTTCTTCCCTTCTTTTTCCTTTCTGTTCGTCCGTATGCCTGCCTGTCTTCCTGTCTGTGTCTCTCTGTCTGTCTGCTTGCTTGCTCTGTCTGTATGTCTGTCGGTCTATCGGTCGGTCTCTCTCTCTCTCTCTCTCTCTCTCTCTCTCTCTCTCTCTCTCTCTCTCTCTCTCTCTCTCTCTCTCT
>JBBPCV010689618.1:0-11096 GCA_037974505.1 Plocamopherus tilesii
CCAAGGTTCGAACTAACGAACTCAACTTTGTATTTAATATTCATTCATCAATTCAAAAAAAGGTTCGAACAAACGAATCAACCTTTGTATTTATTCACCAGTTCAACCGACGTTCGAGCAATCGAACAAACTTTTGTTTTTATTGATCCATTTGCCTAACGTTCGAATAAACCAACTAACAAATTTTTCCTTCTTTCCACAGGAGTTCCATTTGGTCGTTACTAATTAATTATATTTTCCATGTTTGCTTCAGTTTCATATAAAGGAAGAAATTCCAGTGTTTGTTTTTATTCATGAATTCAACGAAGGTTCGAACAAACGAACCAACATTTATCATTAATCATCAATTCACCCAAGGTTGGAACAAACGAACCGACCTTCGTTTTTATTTATGAATTCAACCAAGGTTCGAACAAACGAGCCGACCTTTGTTTTCATTATGAATTCAACCAAGGTTCGAACAAACGAACCGACCTTTGTTTTTCATTATGAATTCAACCAAGGTTCGAACAAACGAACCAAACTTTGTATTCATTCATCAATCCACCCAAGGTCGAACAACGAACCAACCTTTGTTTCTATTCATCATTTCAACCAAGGTTCGAACAAACAAACCAACCTTTGTTTTTATTCATCAATTCAACCAAGGTTCGAACAAACGAACCAAATTTGCTTATATGTATTTATCCATCAATTCAAGAAAGGTTCGAAAAACGAACCATCCTTTGTTTCTATTCATCAATTCAACATTTTTCTCTGTTTCCACAGGAGTTCCATTTGGGCGAGACTAATTAATCATATTTTTTTAAGTTTGCTTCAGTATCAAATAAAGGAAGAAATTGCAGTATTTGTTTTTACTTATCCATTCAACAAGGTTCGAACAAACGAACCAAATTTGTTCTTATTGATCTTTTCATCCTAGGTTCGAACAAACGAACTCAACTTTGTATTTAATATTCATTCATCAATTCAAAAAAAGGTTGGAACAAACGAACCAACCTTTGTATTTATTCACCAGTTCAACCAACGTTCGAGCAATCGAACAAACTTTTGTTTTTATTGATCCATTTGCCTAACGTTCGAATAAACAAACTAACAAATTTTTCTCTCTTTCCACAGGAGTTCCATTTGGTCGTTACTAATTAATTATATTTTCCAAGTTTGCTTCAGTTTCAAATAAAGGAAGAAATTCCAGTGTTTGTTTTTATTCATGAATTCAACCAAGGTTCGAACAAACGAACCAACATTTATCATTAATCATCAATTCACCCAAGGTTCGAACAAAGGAACCGACCTTTGTTTTTATTTATGAATTCAACAAAGGTTCGAACAAACGAACCAAACTTTGTATTCATTCATCAATCAACCGAAGGTTCGAACAAACGAACCAACCTTTGTTTCTATTCATCATTTCGATCAAGGTTCGAACAAACGAACCAACCTTTGTTTTTATTCATCAATTCAACCAAGGTTCGAACAAACGAACTAAATTTGTTTCTATTGATCTATTCATAAATGGTTCGAAGAAACGAACCAAACTTTGTTTCTATTGATCTATTCGTAAACGGTTCGAACAAACGAACAAACATTTTGTTTTTATTCGTCAATTAACCCAAGTCTCGAAGGAATAAACAATTTCTATTTTTCTATTTCCACAGGAGAACCATTTGGTTAAAACTAATTTACTGTATTTTTCAAGTTTTTTTTTCAGGTTCAAATAAAGAAAGAAATTCCAGTGTTTGTTTTTATTTATCAATTCAACCAAGGTTCGAACAAATGAACTCAACTTTTGTTTTTATTCATCCATTTGCCTAACGTTCGAATAAACAAACTAACACATTTTTCTCTATTTCCACAGGAGTTCCATTTGGGCGAGACTAATTAATTATATTTTCCAAATTTGCTTCAGTCTCAAATAAAGGAAGAAATTGCAGTATTTGTTTTTATTTATCCATTCCCGAAGGTTCTAACAAACGAACCAAATTTGTTTTTATTTATGTATTCACAAAAGATTCGAACAAACGGAATCACCTTTGTATTTATTCATCAATTCAAGCAACGTTCAAACAAATGAACTTCCTTTTGTATATTTTATTCATCAGTTCACCCAAGGTTCGAACAAACGAACCAACCTTTGTTTTTATTCATCAATTCCACCAAGGTTCGAACAAACGAACTAACATTCATTTTTACTCACCATTTGCCTAAGGCTCGATAAGAAGCTAACGCAAGTCTCTCTTTATGCACAGGACTTGCATTTTTCAGAGACTAATTAACTTTGTTGACAATTTTGCTCTAGGTTCAAAATAAACGAAAAAATTCAGTAGTTGTTTTCATACATCCGTTCCCTAAGGTTCGAACAAACGAACCAAACTTAGTTTCTATTGATCTATTCATACACGATTCGAACAAACGAACCAAACTTTGTTTCTATTGATCTATTCATACACGATTCGAACAAACGAACCAAACTTTGTTTCTATTGATCTATTCATACACGCTTCGAACAAACGAACCAAACTTTGTTTCTATTGATCTAATCATACACGATTCGAACAAACGAACCAAACTTTGTTTCTATTGATCTATTCATAAACGGTTCGAACAAACGAACCAAACATTGTTTCTATTGATCTATTCATACACGGTTCGAACAAACGAACCAAACATTGTTTCTATTGATCTATTCATTAACGGTTCAAACAAATGAACCAACGTTTGTTTTTATTCGTCATTTCACCCAAAGTTCGAACAAACGAACAAGCATTTTGTTTTTATTCATCAATTAACCACTAAACTAACATCTATTTTTCTATTACAACAGGAGAAGCATTTGGTTGAAATTAATTTACTGTATTTTTCAAATTTGTTTCAGGTTCAAAAAAAGAAAGATATTCCGGTGTTTGTTTTTATTCATCAATTCAACCAAGGTTCGAACAAACGAACAACCTTTGTTTTTTTCATCATTTCAACCAAGGTTCGAACAAACGAACCAACCTTTGTTTTTTTCATCATTTCAACCAAGGTTCGAACAAACGAACCAACTTTTTTTCATCATTTCAACCAAGGTTCGAACAAACGAACCAACCTTTGTTTATATTCATCAATTTCCACAATGTTCTAACAAACGAACCCAAATTTGTATTTATTCATCAATTCAACCAACTTTCGAGCAATCGAACCAACTTTTGTTCTTATTCTTCCATTTACTTAATGTTCGAATAAACAAACTCATACATTTTTGTCTATTTCCACAGGAGTTCCGTTTGACGAGTCTAATTAATAATATTTTTCTAAATTTGCTTTTGTCCCAAATGAAGGACGAAATTGCTGTTTTTGTTTCTATTTATCTATTCCCCAGGGCTCTAACAAACGAACTCACCTTTGTATTTATTCATCAGTTCACCCAAGGTTTGATCGAACATACTCACCTTTGTATTTTTTCATCAATTCAAGCAACGTTCGAACAAATGAACATACTTTTGTATTTATTCATCAATTCACCCAAGGTTAGAACAAATGAACTAACCTTCATTTTTATTCATCCATTTGCATAAGGCTTAAATAAAAATCTAACACATGTCTCTCTATATCCACAGGATTTGCTTTTTGCAGAGACTAATTAACTTTGCTTTCCAATTTTGCTCTAGGTTAAAAATCCAGTATTGGTTTTTATTAATACATCCCACAAGGTTCGAACAAACGAACTTAACTTTGTTTTTATTCGTCTATTAATCCATGGTTCGAACAAACGAACTTTTTGTTTTTATTCATCAATTCACAAAAACATTGTTGCCATTGATCTATTCGTAAACGGTAGCAACAAACGAACCAAACTTTGTTTCTATTGATCTATTCATGCACGGTTCGAACAAACGAACAAAAATTTGTTTCTATTGATCTATTCATAAACGGTTCGAACAAACGAACCAAACATTTTTTCTATTGATCTATTCATAAACGGTTCGAACAAACGAACCAAACTTTGTTTCTATTGATCTATTCATAAACGGTTCGAACAAACGAATCAAACTTTGCTTGTAGGCCCTATTCATCAATTTCACCCAAGGTTCGAACAAACGAACCAACCTTTGTTTCTATTGATCTATTCATACACGGTTCGAACAAACGAACCAAACTTTGTTTTTATTCATCAATTTCACCCAAGGTTCGAACAAACGAACCAACTTTTGTTTCTATTCATCAATTCAACCAAGGTTCGAACAAACGAACCAACTTTTGTTTTTATTCATCCATTTGCCTAAGGTTCAAATAAATAAACTAACAAATTTTCTCTATTTCCACAGGAGTTCCATTTGGGCGAGACTAATTGAATATATTTTCTAAATTTGCTTTAGTCCCAAATAAAGGACAAAATTGCTGTATTTGTTTTTATTTATCTATTCCCCAAGGTTCTAACAAACGAACCAAATTTGTTTTTATTCATCAACTTCACCTAAGGTTCGAACAAACGAACCAGAGTTTGTTTTCATTCATCAATTTCACCTAAGGTTCGAACAAACGAACTCAGCTTTGTATTTATTCATGAATTTACCCAAAGTTTGATCAAACGTAGACACATTTGTATTGATTCATCAATTCAAGCAACGTTGGAACAAACTAACATGCTTTTGTATTTATTCATCATTTCACTGAAGGTTCGAACAAACGAATCAACTTGGTTTTTATTCATCAATTCACCCAAGGGTCGAACAAACGAACTAACCTTCATTGTTATTCATCCATTTGCCTAAGGCTTAAATAAAAATCTAACACATGTCTCTTTATATCCACAGGATTTGCATTTTGCAGACACTAATTAACTTTGCTCTCCAATTTTGCTCTAGGTTCAAATCAACGAAAAAATGCCAGTATTGGTTTTTATCAATCCATTCCCCAAGGTTGGAACAAACGAACCAACCTTTGTTTTTATTCATTAATTCACCCAGGATTCGAACAGACGAACTTTTTGCTTTTATTCATCAATTTACACAATGTTCGATCAAAGGAACCAAACTTTGTTTCTATTGATCTATTCATACACGGTTCGAACAAACGAACCAAAGTTTGTTTCTATTGATCTATTCATACACGGTTCGAACAAACGAACCAAACTTTGTTTCTATTGATCTACTCATTAACGGTTCAAACAAACGAACCAAACTTTGTTTCTATTGATCTATTCATAAACAGTTCAAACAAACGAACCAACGTCATTCGTCATTTCACCCAAAGTTCGAACAAACGAACAAACATTTTGTTTTATTCATCAATTAACCCCGGTTTCGAAAGAGTAAACCAACTTCTGTTTTTCTTGTGTTTTTCTATTTCCACAGGAGCAGCATTTGGCTGAAACTAATTCACTATCATTTTCCAATTTGTTTCAGGTTCTAATAAAGAAAAAAATTCCAGTGTTTCTTTTCATTCATCAATTCAACCAAGGTTCGAAGAAACGAACCAACCTTTGTTTTTATTCATCCACTTCCACAAGGTTCTAACAAACGAACTCACCTTTGTATTTATTCTTCATTTCAACCAAGGTTCGAACTAACGAACTCAACTTTGTATTTAATATTCATTCATCAATTCAAAAAAGGTTCGAACAAACGAACCAACCTATGTATTTATTCACCAGTTCAACCAACGTTTGAGCAATGGAACAAACTTTTGTTTTTATTGATCCATTTGCCTAACGTTCGAATAAACAAACTAACAAATTTTTCTCTCTTTCCACAGGAGTTCCATTTGGTCGTTACTAATTAATTATATTTTCCAAGTTTGCTTCAGTTTCATATAAAGGAAGAAATTCCAGTGTTTGTTTTTATTCATGAATTCAACCAAGGTTCGAACAAACGAACCAACATTTGTCATTAATCATCAATTCACCCAAGGTTCGAACAAACGAACCGACCTTTGTTTTTATTTATGAATTCAACCAAGGTTCGAACAAACGAACCAAACTTTGTATTCATTCATCATTTCACCCAAGGTTCGAACAAACGAACTAACCTTTGTTTCTATTCATCATTTCAACCGAGGTTCGAACAAACGAACCAACCTTTGTTTTTATTCATCAATTCAACCAAGGTTCGTACAAACGAACCGACGTTTGTTTTTCTTCACCCACTTCCACAAGGTTCTAACAAACGAACTCACCTTTGTATTTATTTTTCATTTTAACCAAGGTTCGAACAAGCGAACCAACCTTTGTATTTAATATTCATTCACCAATTTAAAAAAAGGTTCGAACAAACGAACCAAACCTATGTATTTATCCATCAATTCAACAAAAGTTCGAAAAACGAACCAACCTTTGTTTTTTATTCATCAATTCAACCAACGTTCGAGCAATCGAACCAACTTTTGTTTTTATTCATCTATTAGCTTGTTATTCGAAAAAAAATACTAACACATTTTTCTCTGTTTCCACAGGAGTTCCATTTGGGCGAGACTAATTAATCATATTTTTTTTAGTTTGCTTCAGTATCAAATAAAGGAAGAAATTGCAGTATTTGTTTTTACTTATCCATTCACCAAGGTTCGAAAAAACGAACCAAATTTGTTTTTATTGATCTTTTCATCCTAGGTTCGAAAAAACGAACCAACGTTTGCTTTTATTCATCAATTTCACTCAAGGTTCGAACAAACGAACTCACCTTTGTATTTATACATGAATTCACCAAAGGTTCGAACAAAAGAGCTTACCTTTGTATTTATTCATCAATTCACCCAAGGTTCGAACAAACGAACTAACCTTCATTTTTATTGATCCATTGTGCCTAAGGCTCGAATAAAAATCTAACACATGTCTCTCTATATCCACAGGATTTGTATTTTGCAGAGAATAATTTTGCTTTATAATTTTGCTCTAGGTTAAAATAAACGAAAAAAATCCAGTTTTGGTTTTTATTAATCCAATCCACAAGGTTCGAACAAACGAACCAAACTTTGTTTTATTCAATTTTCATTCATGGTTCGAACAAAGGAACCAACGTTTCTTTTTATTCGTCATTTCACCCAAAGTCCGAACAAACGAACAAACATTTTGTTTTTATTCATCAATTAACCCCGGTTTCGAAGGAGTAAACTAACTTCTTTTTTTTATTTCCACAGGAGAAGCATTTGGATGAAACTAATTCACTGTATTTTTCTAATTTGTTTCAGGTTCAAATAAAGAAAGAAATTCTAGTGTTTTTTTTTTATTCATCAATTCCCACACAGTTCTGACAAACAAACTCACCTTTGTATTTATTCATGAATTCAATCATGGATCGAACAAACGAACCAACTTTTGTTTTTATTCATATATTCACCCATGGTTCGAACAGACGAATCAAACTTTTTTTCCATTCATCTGTTCATAAACAGTTCGAAAAAACGAACTCAACTTTGTATTTATTCATTACTTCACCGAAGGTTCGAAAAAACGAACTAATCTTTATTTTTATTCATCCATTTGCTTTAAGGCAAATTCGTTATTTCTCACATATTTCGAATATTACGAAGTAGTAATGGAAATGGCCAGGTACAAAAGATCGCCACTCAAATCCACCAGAAAAAAACAACTACAATTTTTTTGGGCACGGAAACAAAGCTGATGGAATAGAAAAGGAATTATTGTGTGGAAAATTTATGGCACCAAAGGCAGAGAAAGACAACGCACAAAATACACAGGCAGTCTGAATAGCTGTGCAAAGTGGAAAGAATCCCCCTACAATGAACTCATTAGGAAAACTGACAACAGAAAGGAGTGTAAGGTCTTGATCGCCGATGTCTGCAACAGACCTGGCACTTAAAGAAGAAGAAGATTACATAGTTCGAACGGACGACGTAAATTATGTTGTTTTTATGGATCCATTTGTCTAGTGTTAAAAAAATCGAACCATCTGTTGTTTTTATTCATCCATTTGTCTAGTGTTCGAAGGAATCGAACCACCTGTTGCATATGTTCACGCATTTGTCTAAGGATCCACGCCCGTGTAGGTGCGGGGCCCTCCATCAGAGGGGAGCAAAGAATGACACCTACTGCTTTGTCTGTCAGGCATGATACCGTAAAAGGCGGCTAAAGACAGACCTGACCCCCCAGGTTGGGGGTTGTTTCAGGTTCAAATAAAGGCAAAAATTCCAGTGCTTGTTTTTATTCGTCAATTCCCGCAAGGCTCGAACAATTAAACTTAACTTTGTTTTTATTCATCCAGTTAACCAAGGTTCCCGGAACTAAATAACCTTTGTATTTATTCATTCATTTGTCTAATGTTCGAATAAAAAAACTAACACATTTTCTCTATTTCCACTGGAGTTCACTTGGTCGAGACTAATTAATAACATTTTCCACTTTTTTTTTCAGGTTCAAATAAAGGACGAAATTCCAGTGTTTTTACTCATCAATTCAACCACAGATTTAACAAACGAATCAACATTTGTTTTCATTCATCACTTCCTACAAGGTTCAAACAAAGCAACTCACCTTTGTATTTATTCATCATTTCCCACAAGGTTCGAACAAACGAACTAACATTAATTATTACTCACCATTTGCCTAAGGCTCAAAAAAGAAGCTAACACATGTCTCTCTATATCCACAGGATTTCAATATTGCAAAGACTAATTAACTTTGTTTACAATTTTGCTCTAGGTTCAAATAAAAAAAAAATCCCGTATTTGGTTTTATTAATCCATGTCCCAAGGTTCGAACAAACGAAACAAACATTGTTTTTATTCATCTATGCAACCAAGGTTCGAAGAAACGAACTCACTTTTGTTTTTATTCATCAATTCAAGCAACGTTCGAACAAACAAACCAACTTATGTTTTTATTCATCCATTTGCCTAATGTTCGAATAAACAAACTAACATATTTTCTCTATTTCCACAGGAGTTCCATTTGGTCGTGACTAATTAACTATATTTTCCAAAATTGGTTCAGTTTCAAATAATGGAAGAAATTCCGGTGTTTGTTTTTATTCATCGATTCAACCAAGGGTTGATCAAACGAACGAACTTTTGTATTTATTCATTAATTCAACCAAGGTTCGAAGAAACGAACCAACATTTGTTTTTATTCATCAATTCAACCAAGGTTCGAACAAACGAACCAACCTTTGTATTTATTCATCAATTCAACCAAGGTTCGAACAAACGAACCAACATATGTTTTTATTCATCAATTCAACCAAGGTTCGAACAAACGAACCACCTTTTGTTTTTATTCATCAATTCAACCAAGGTTCGAACAAGCGAACCTACTTATGTCCTTATCCATCCATTTGCCTAATGTTCGAATAAACAAACACATTTTTTTCTCTGTTTCCACAGGAGTTCCATTTGGTCGAGACTAATTTATATTTTCCAAATTTGCTTCAGCTGGAAATACAGGAATAAATTGCAGTAATTGCTTTTATTTATCCATTTACCAAGATTCTAACAAAGGAACCAACCAACCTTTGTTTTTATCCATAAATTCAAGGAACGTTTGAACAAACGAACAAACTTTTGTTTTTATACATCCATCAGCCTAATGTTCGAATATAGAAACTAACACATTTTCTCTATTTCCACAGGAGGTCTATTTGGTCATGACTAATTAATTATATTTTCCAAAATTGATTCAGTTGACTAATTAACTGTACTTTCATAAATTACTTCAGGTTCATATGAAGGAAGAGATTCCAGTGTTTGTTTTTATTCATCCCTTCACAAAGGTTTCGAAAAAACGAACTCACCTTTGTATTTATTCATATTTTCCCCCAAGGTTCGAACAAGCGAACTAACTTTCATTTTTATTCATCCGTTTGCCCGTCTCGAATAAAAATCTAACACATGTCTCTCTATATCCACAGGATTAGCATTTTGCAGAGACTAATTAACTTTGCTTTCCAATTCTGCTCTAGGTTCAAATAAACGGAAAAATCAGCAGTTATTTTCATTAATCCATTCTCCAAGGTTCGAACAAACGAACCAAACTTTGTTTCTATTGATCTATTCATAAACGGTTCGAACAAACGAACCAAACTTTGTTTCTATTGATCTATTCATAAACGGTTTAAACAAACGAATCAACGTTTGTTTTTATTCATCAATTAACCCAGTTTCGAAGGAGTAAACTAAATTCTGTTTTCTTGTGTTTTTCTATTTCCACAGGAGCAGCATTTGGCTGAAACTAATTCACGGTAATTTTCAAATTTGTTTCAGGTTTAAATAAAGAAAAACATTCCAGTGTTTGTTTTTATTCATCAATTCAACCAAGTTTCGAAGAAACGAACCGACGTTTGTTTTTATTCATCCATTTCCACAAGGTTCTAACAAACGAACTCACCTTTGTATTTATTTTTTATTTCAACCAAGGTTCGAACTAACGAACTCAACTTTGTATTTAATATTTATTCATCAAGTCAAAAAAAGGTTCGAACAAACGAACCAACCTTTGTATTTATTCACCAGTTCAACCAGCGTTCGAGCAATCGAACAAACTTTTGTTTTTTTTCATCCATTTGCCTATTGTTCGAATAAACAAACTAACAAAATTTTCTTTTTTCCACAGGAGTTCCATTTGGTCGTTACAAATTAATTGTATTTTCCAAGTTTGCTTTAGTTTCAAATAAAGGAAGAAATTCCAGTTTTTTCTGATTCTTAATTAGTTTTTATTCATGAATTCAACCATGGTTCGAACAAACGAACCAACCTTTGTCATTAATCATCAATTCACCCAAGGTTCGAACAAACGAACCAAACTTTGTTTCTATTAAACTTTTAAATTATTAAAATTATTTTTGTATTCAACCAAGGTTCGAACAAACGAACTAACCTATCTTTTCATTCATGAATTCAGCCAAGGTTCGAACAAACGAACCAACCTTTGTTTTTAATGATGAAATCAACCAAGGTTCTAACAAACGAACCAACCTTTGTTTTTAATGATGAAATCAACCAAGGTTCTAACAAACGAACCAGCCTTTGTTTTTAATGATGAAATCAACCAAGGTTCTAACAAACGAACCAACCTTTGTTTTTTATGATAAAATCAACCAAAGTTCTAACAAAAGAAACAACCTATGTTTTTAATGATGAAATCAACCAAGGTTCTAACAAACGAAACA
>JBBPCV010690729.1:0-11093 GCA_037974505.1 Plocamopherus tilesii
GAAAACCTCGTTTAATCCAGTTTTAATTAAATTCACCAAAAAAATAAAAAATAAAAACGTCCCCATCCACCTAAAAAAACAACCCCAAAAAAACCCAACAAATACCAAAAAGCAACAACATACTAACAAAACAAAACAAAAACAAATCCCAAACAAAATAACCAAATCGTAGAATATTTTCCTTGAAATGATATAATGTTATTGTATTTAAATTCACAATGCCAAATCATGCCAAACATTACACGTGAAGAGTATTTACTAGACTGCATGAACCACTAGCTTGAATTTTATGGTGCGAGTTATGTAAAAGGCGAGATTATAATTGATAAGACATAACGTAGGGAGAAGGACGAGCGGGTAATTTGACCAACCAAAACATCCGGTATATGTTGAGCTGTTGGGCCTTGTCGTAAGGGCCAGATCTAGATCTAGATGTACATAATATGATATAATATATTATGTGGCAATTGGGAAAATGCATGATCAGAGAAATTTCACTCTGGTTTAAATAGATGTACCTTGCCACAGTTTTTTTCATTTTCCTTAATCTTTGAAGGCCCATGGCGCAACGTCTATCAGACTACTGGCAGAAACCCCAACACATCTAGATCTATCAGTACCTGAGTACCAGTGGCGTAGCCCTACTCTAAAATTCTGGATCTGGATAGCGAAGGCACGTGGTAAAATTAATTTTGGGTGAATTTATAGGACCCATCCCTGTTGTCAAATGGTTTTAGACATTTTTTCTGGAATGAAAATTCATGTTTGTTTTTATTATTATTGTCATTATTATTATAAATTATTGTTGTTGTTGTTATTATTTTATTTATTTATTATTATTATTCCAGAATCTGTTGGCTATGCCGCCTATGCTCTAAAAGTAAAAGAGACCCATTAGGGCCGTCAGATCTGCACACTGTAGAGAAAGTGTCTCAACAAAAGCTGTGCAACAATTTTTACAGACTTCTTTTAAAATTCACAACCAAAAGTCAGTTTATTGCCATTTTCATGTTGTGGGTAAAAAAACCCAAACCTTTGCCTTGTTTGTGTTGTCATCAAATGACATACAGTAGAGTCCACTTATAACAAGTCCTGAAATAACGAGAAGTCGGTTATAAAGGCACTATTCTAGAACCCTGTTTTTTTCCCTTCTTTATATTTGTAAATAAAATATTCATATATAGCCAATCAGACAAACTCGCGAGTGGTTTATAGCGGAATACTGCTGCGGCTCTGCACAGCGCATAGTAATACATGTAATATTAGTAATAATAAATAGGCCAATAAAATAAGATGTCGCTGCGAAACTTAGTGATCTAGGCCTAGCGAAACAAAGAATAATAGTATAGACAAACAGCACACATCGTGTGCCCACCAAGCCTCTCACTCTCACTTCTCCGATGCGGGGGATGGAGAGGTCACAGTGCTGTAACCCTATGTGCGCAAGGGCAAGCACACGGTCTGCACCCCAGGGTATGGGTGAAGGCCACATCGGGCGAGCTAGCCTAGGCCTAGACTAATCCTTTTTTTTTTTCTGATCACCCACACCGAGCTGTCAACATCGCTAGCGCCAGAGGAAAACAAAAACCTGATTTGATTTTCATGATGGCCTTCAAATCGACTGGCAAGAAACGTAAATGTTTAACTCTCAAGACAAAAGCTATGCTGATTGGAGAGGTCGATAAAAATTAAAAAGATCAAAACAAAAGAAGAAATTTGTCGATCGCATGAAATCGCATCCAGTACACTACACACCATCCTAAAAGATAGGGAAAACATCATGGCGGTCTATATGTGGACGATTCCAGCATATACATGAAATAAACGAACACCAAACTCTTAGATTAGGCGTACATTATAATTTCCCTTGAATTTATCACTGGATCCTATATAACAAGAATCCAGCTATAACGGCATTTTCGCACCAGTCCTCTCCCTCTCGTTATAACAGGATTCCACTGTACCATGACAGTTTCGATAAAACGGACATATATCAAAAGGCGGAAATAGTCAGAAGCGTGGAAGGATCATTGAGTGGAAACAGAAGATGTCCAAAGTAGAAAACAACTCTCCACAACCACCCTTAATAAATTAAGACAAGTGTGGATAAAAAAAAAAAAGAAGGACAAAATAAAAACGACCACAAAAGTTGGAACTCTACCAATCCTTGATCAAATTTGTGCTCACAATAATACTAATTTATTACTAATAATATATAACTGGAACATGGAACGAAAGAAAAAAAAACAAAAACAAAACCATGATGCTTTTCATTGAAAATTGGTAAGAAGATAAATGCTTAACATCCATTTATATGTATTACTACCCGGTACATGACATGTATATATCAGAGAAAAGCTGGTTAAGCAATCAAAGAATCCCTCAATGCAAAAAATTTTGCGAAACACCTCTTTCAACTCTGATCATAGAAACCAGATGGCGACTTTTCTTAGTCATAGGCATGCGAGACAACATACCCGCAAACACGACCATGAAGTCATATTTCACTCACTCCATCAGGATATATATATATATATAAAAAAAAAAGAGGTCAACCATCAACAAATATCTACACAGTACTCAACCGAGACTTCAGATGCCTCCAGTATCATCAAGAGCTTACATCTGAAAATGAAAAAGATCTGACACCAACAATCACTCACAAAAAGCCATGACCAAAGGTAGGTAGCCTTATTCAAAGAGAAATGGGAAGAAGTATTGAGTCGAGCCAGTCATTCACAATGACAAAAGTTTGTTGGCAATCACAAAAGTTTGTTGGCAATTGGTCAAAATTGATCCCACCTCCTTTGAGATCTACAAAAGAGCCAAGTTTTTTCAATTCCCAAAAGATGCGATCGAAGACAATTATCATAATATAAGTTAGGACTTTAAAAAAAAAGAAAAAAAGATAGTGGCATCACTCCGTCAACCATTGTAAATGATTGCATCAATCTTATCTATGCATAATGTGAATGCATGGTTAATGGTTATGTTGGAGGGAAAGGGAGAGAGAGAGGCGGGGAGGGAGATAGAGACAGACAAACAGATCACAGAGAACAGATGATAAACAAATTTTCATACATAGAGAAAAAACAAATGGTCTTTACAAGTAAGAAAGCATAAGAATGAGAATGTAGCTGAGACTGATAGTAGTGATAGTAATAGTAATAGTATTATATTATAACTACATGTGGTTCCTTGTTTAAAATGCTGTTTGTTAGTGTTAGTGCTGAGACAGGACACAAAATTAACCAATACCAAATACTGTGTAATAGTAATATGATAATTCTTTTATTTTATCAATGCCAATTCATGATGAGCTGATGGTTTGTTTTTTCATGAGATGAGCTTTTGAGGGCTGTACATGGGCTAAATAATACTAATATAATATAACTGCTCTAGACTCTTCAAAGACACAAGACTCATATTTTCGGTTTGTTTTTGCTTCGGTTTTTGTTTGTTTGTTTTTTTTTTGTTGCTTTTATAGTTTTCTGTTTGATTGTTTATAAATTTGTTTGTTTGTTGTTATTGGTTTTTCTTTTGATTTTGTTTGTCTTTCTTTGTTATTGTTTTGTCTGGGTTTTTTGTTGTTGTTTGTTTTGTTTGGGGTTGTTTGTTTGTTTTTGGGTGTTTTTTTGGTTGTGCTTTGTTTTTGTTTTGTTTTTTATGGGTTTTTTTCCATTTTGTTAGCTTTTTTGTGCTTCTCTATGTTATTTTTTATTTTGTTTCTGTTGTTTTTTGTTTGTTTATTTGGGGGAGGCGTTTGTTTGTTGTTGTTGTTTTGCATGTATGTTTTTTGTTTGTTGACTTTTTTTTTTTTTTTGGGTGGGGGGAGATTATTTGTTTGGTTTTGTTTTCGATTTTGATTCATTTTGTGATATTTTGGATTAGTTTATTTTTCTTTCTTTTTTTTTTTTTTTTTTTTTTGTTTTTTTTTTTTTTTCTTTCTTTTCTTTTTTCGTTGTTTTAGGTTCGTTTTTTGTTTGTTTTTTGTTGATTTTTGTTATGTTTTGTTTTTGTTGTTTTTGTTGTTTTGTGTTTTTGTGTTGTTGTTTGTTTTGTTTTTGTTTTTTGTTTTTGTTTTTGTTTTTGTTTTTGTTTTGTTTTTTTGTTGTTTTTTTTTTTTTTTGGGGGGGGGGTGTTCGGGTTTTCTTTTTTTTTGTTTTGTTTTCTTTTTGTTTGTTTGTTTGGTTGGTTGGATTTGTTTTGTTTTGTTTTTTTAAGTGTGTTTGGCTCCCCCCCCCCCCTCTTTAACCCCTCCCCTTTTCCACGTTTCATTCACAATACTGCCCAGATGTAGCACGTACATCTCAATAGTACTAATTACAACAACTTGTCCCAGATCTAGACTAGAGTCAGCCGTGTTGTAACTATCACATTACGAATGTATCATTATGAGGTCCATGAGAACTTCACGTAGACCTACACCTATGCGTAGCATGGCCACTTATCCACGACAAGGCTCACCTCCGGCGCACACAGCCTGGGCTGCGACCACACCTAACGTTAAAGTAGACACTCATAAATTGCCAGGCTGGATTTAGGGGACGGTAAGCTATATTTAGTTTTGTCATCGTTCTAATGGCACGGAGTTGTGTTGTTGTTGATGATGTTGATGTTGTTGTTGTTGATGATGATGTTGTTGTTGTTGTTGCTGCTGCTGCTGTTATTGTTGTTGTTGCTAGTATTATCACTTATTATTATTATTATTATTATTATTATTATTACTATTATTATTTCATTATTATTATTATTTTATAATAATAATTATTATATTATTATTATCATCATTATTTTATTATTATTTATTATATTATTATTATTATTATTATTATTATTATTATTATTATTATTATTATTATTATTATTATTATTACATGCATCATCATCATCATTTTTTTTTTATTGTCGTTGCTGTTGTACATAATAATATCATTATGACGATGCTCATGCATATTGCCCTCCTCGCTCATAATCGTGCAGGTCAATGCGATACTATCAGAGACGTAAAAGAAAAAAGGCAAATAAAAAACAAACAAAAACCAAAAACCAAACCAAAAACAAAACAAAAACCAAACCCAAATTCCAAACCAGCACAACTACTTGAGGCAATGCAATGCACTTGGTAATCGGATCTAAAGGCGTCTGTTGTTGTTATTGTTATTGTTGTTGTTGTTGTTGTTGTTGTTGTTGTTGTTGTTGTTGCTTTTATCGCCATCTCAGTGGGGCGGGACGACAATTCCCAAAGAAGTAGAAGCGTTCCTATTTTAGGATTGGTAATGGGATTAATAGTAGGATATTAGTGTTATCATCATAGGCTGTTGTGTGGGAGTGCGGACTTTGGAAGGAATAAAGGAAGAAAGAAAGGAAGGAAGGAAGTACGGGGGGGGGGGGGATAGGGAGAGGAAGAGAGGGAGGAAGGAAGGAAGGGAGGGTGGAAAGGGGGAGCGGGAGATGGGAAAGGGAGGAAGGACGGAAGAAAAGAGGAAGGAGGCAATCGATGGAAGAAAGGAAGGAGGAAAAGGGGGGAAAAAAGGAAAGAGTAGGAGTGAAAGGAAGTAACGAGGGAAAGGATGGAAGGTAGGAAAAGGGGAGGGAGGGAGGGAGGAAGGTAGTAAAGGAGGGAGGGAGGGAAGACGAAAGAGACGGTGTTGTCGGTTTTGTGTGAGGTGAGGTCGTGAGCCTTAAAATGGCAATGTGACCAGAAGGGAGTAGGATAAGGACAGGCATGCAGATAGACAGAAAGACAGTTAGATACTAGATGGACAGACAGACAGAAAAAAAAACAAGAAAAAGAGATAGGCCGTGAGTAGCGAGGCACACGGACAGACTGACATACAGACATGGAGACAAAGACAGACGGACAGAAAAACCAGAAAAAGAGACAGAACGTGAGTAGTGAGGCACACGGACAGACAGACATACAGACAACAGACTTACTGACAGACAGACATACTTGGAGGCATACACAGACGGACAGAAAAACAAGAAAAACAGACAGACCGTGAGTAGTGAGGCACACGGACAGACAGACATACAGACAAACAGACTTACTGACAGACAGACATACTTGGAGACACACACAGACGGACAGAAAAAACAGAAAAAGAGACATGCCGTGAGTAGCGAGGCACACGGACAGACACAGAGGAGACTGTACTCACCCTCCTGGCGACCAGAGTTCCCTCCCCGTCGTCGTTGACGGAGTTCATGGCAAGGTCCAGGTTAGGGGTGTGATGAGGCACGTCTGAGGATGAGATAAAGAAGGACTCTTTCAGGAGGAGGACGAGGAGGATGACGATGATGATGGAGGTGGTGGTGGTGGTGGTGGTGGTGGTGGTGGTGGTGGTGGTGGTGGTGATTCATGATGGTGATGGTGATGATGATGATGACGATGACGACGATGACGATGACGACGACGATGCCGATGACGATGACGATGACGATGACGATGACGATGATGATGATGATGATGATGATGATGATGATGATGATGATGATGATGATGATGATGGTGATGGTACATAATAAAAATAATTAACAGTATTAACAATAACAACAATCACAAAAGAAATGCTAGCAATGACTAAAATATAAATGTAAATATAAAATATAAGTATTTATGCTGATAGTGCCTACCGTCGTTATCCCCACATGTTTTGACATTACGACATGCTATCGATTACTGGTAACCAGCTCCTACCACCGTGTCCATAATATACCAAACCGTTAGACACTGTTTTAACCTTTCAGTGGCATAAGTCAGTACATCAGGAAGAGCATTAACTCTTTGACTACAATTCGCCCATATTATATCGGGATGAGCACGCTCTTAACTTATGATATAGCCTTATGGCAGTCAAGTATTTAAACCATGCTCGTGACGATATAATATCGTCGATTGGCACTGAGAGGGTTAAAGAGGGTACTCGGAATAGCGTAGGCGCTTAGTACGTTAACTTAATGAAACACTCACCAATTTCGCATCGTACCTTCCACGAAGTTGGCCTTTTCCCTGTAACATGGTAAATCAGACTAATGATGAGATCAGTAAGAGTAATAATGAAAATAATAATAACTATGAAATAATGATAATAATAATAATAATAATAATAATAATAACAACAACAACAATGATAACAATAATTATAACAGTAGTAGCAACAACAAGAACAACAACAACAACAACAATAATAATAATAATAGTAATAATATAATAATAATAATAATAATAATAATAATATAATAATAATAATAATAATAATAATAACAATAATAATAATAGTAATAATACTACTACTAATAATAAAAAATAACACTGATAATATTAATAAAACAACAACAATAATAATACCAATAACAATAACAGTACAAATTGTAACTACAACAATGACATCATCATCATCATCATCATCATAGTGATTTTAGTCATCACAATCATTAGTAACATCATCATTAATCATTTCATTTTCATTATTATCAAGAGTGAATAGTTTCGTAATCATAGCCTCAATTATTTTTAATAGAAGAGGCACAGACGTTAATGGTGTACTCCCATGCCTTATATAATAGACTCCAATATCTAGACACCACAAAGTTCATTCGAACTGTCTTATGATATCTCAGGAGGCAGATGAGGAGGAGGCGGAGGAATAAGAGGAGGAAGAGGAGGAGGAGTTGGTAGTGGCATCCACTGTAGGTCGTTCGTTCCAATTGTTATGTAATATTAATAATATCAGATCACATCTGTGGCACAAGATGTATTTGTTAAGGGGTTCAGCTGGTGAAAATTCAAAAACTCTTAAAATACTACTTTTATCAAAGTCGATGGCATGGTTGGAAAAAGCACAGTTTAAATTGTAGGATGAATGAGTATTTCGCGGTATTTACTTTTTGGTTGCCATGGAATTGACGGCCATCTTGAAAATAGACTGGCTAACATTCACGATATCTCACATATCGTATTTAAGGTAATTAAATCTGATTTATCTCGAAAAAATTAAAAAGCAATCCAACATAAGTGGTGCAGAAAAAGACGGTAAGAAAAGTAAAAGTGTCAGCAGATATCATAACTACAAATCAGAGACATTAAAAATACTCGGATAAATTAGAGATATCTGGAGCGAAATAAAACGGCAAATCTACAATGTGCTAAAAAATGTAACTTCAAGTTCCGCATTTACTATCATATCATATCAAATGTAAGGACGTCATAGGTTGAAAGCCTTTACTAAGACGATCGTGGTTTAAAGCAAATCCCTTCCCCAACAGCGAGCTCATTTTCTACTGGTATCCGTTCCTTCGGTATAAGTAGTCAATTAAATTAGTTGCTCTCATGCGCCTAGGTGGCAAAGTCATTTAGTCTCACCTTGGATTCCGAACGTTTCTGAGCCAAGTACAATGATGCTCTAAACATATAGCATATTAATAACATTATCAGTGATAATTGTGTAAGTTTGTCCTTTGGAAAGCGGATTCCAATATTTGAGGCTCTCTGAGGGAAGACATGTGATTTAACCCTCTGAATCGATCGAAGTGGTACACAATTCCAGGCACTGATACCGTCAACTAGCATCTTAAATGACAGTTTACTAGTTTCGAGCATATTTCAAGTTGAGCTTCTTGTGTTCTTCATGAGTGATAATAATATCATTGAACGATTAAGCTGACCATTTTGCCATAGTCCATTTGCACTTAAACGGTAATTCTATCGCTATGAATTTCTAAAAGTGAAACTTACTGACATATCTACTACCTTACTGTCTAGCTTTTGCATACTGCAGACTTGAGACATCAGCATAGGTAGCAAGCAGACTAAAAGCAAATAGCCACTCAACCGACCCATATTGGTTCAATGAACAAATAGCTGTGCCAGAGGACAGTTTCCGGTATTCTCCAATAGGTGCAGTTTGTGAGGATGGAAATTAGCTCCTATTTATATACGATTTTATAAAACACATTCATTCACAATGGAAATTCTGTCACGTGACTATGATGATGAACTTCCTCTACAATAAGATATAATTTCAGCGTGAATGCGTTTATGGTACTGTGGAATCTTTTGTAAAATAATGGTATTATTTTGTGATGAAAATGGAATTATATTGGAGTTATTATTGTCGTGATATTGTCATTATTAATTGTAATTACAAGTATTATTACAGTTATTAATATTATTACTATTATTATTATATTATCATTATTATTAATATTATTATTACCATTATTGAGGAAGTAGTAGTAGTAGTAGTAGTAGTAGTAGTAGTAGTAGTAGTAGTAGTAGTAGTAGTAGCAGCAGCAGGAGGATGAGTAGTAGTAGTAGCAGCAGCAGCAGCACCAGCAGTAGTAGTAGTACATGTATAGTAGCCATGGGAATGACTTACTTGACTTAAACTAAAGCCCTTGCGTAGAATAGTCGTCCGAATATTCCACTTGCGCTGCTTCGTATATATTTTAATTGTCTTGTGATGTCTTCCCACTCCGTCCTATTTACAACTACAATTACACTAGTTACAGTTACAGCTATGTGTCGCAATTTGTCTAGGTCCTTGGTGATCTTTACCGACATGGTAATGGTACAGTGGAATATGTCAGTGTCAGTGTAGTGTAACACTTCTGAACTTACACTTACACTCAGTCGTCACTCAGTCAACACCTTGTGGTGGTCCCGTTTTGAAGATACATGTATGAGTATGGAGGGTTTGAACAATTTCAAATAGATAAAGTGAAGTTTGCAGCTAAAGTTAAAAGTCAGTTACAGTACACAGTGTGTTGACTTGAACAGGATTCCACTGTACTTGCATTTGTGTTAATTATTAATATTATAATTATATTATATAGGCAAGAATTGGTTCAACAGTAAAACAAAAAGCAACACACACACACACTTCTATTACATGATACAAAACAACGTGACACTGACACTGTGCCCATGCGTTCGACTAAAAAAAATTAACTTATAATTTTAAGGGACGCAACTCCGTTTAAGTTTAAATCCAACACTCCATCCAAAAGGGGCACTACTCTTTACTATAAGTTATGTATTAAAATAATTTAAAAACTATCAAATTTATTAAAATTGTGGTGAGACAAGTCGACCGCCGCTTAAGTGCACGCTTTCGACAATTGCACGCCCAAGCTCGCTCCCAATCAATCACCGCGCGCTTAGGCGGATTCGACTAAATGCTACGTGTATATTTGTAATTGTAATTAATGAATCAGTTTCCAGTCCAGTATCTGTCGCAGTCACACTAGACATTGACCTATACTATTCCATTTTATGACATGCATGATGTACAGTACAGCAGGTGATCATGTACAAGTACAAGTACTACTACTACTACTTCATGTACATGTATTGTCGACCCAGTTACGCACATTACTGGGGTGCACTCGGATTGATCAAATTCAAGAACAGGAAAAATGAAACTGATCAAGTGATTGCACGCCCCTGGCTGGCTGATTATCAACGTTGCAGTTACAACTTGTTTTGGTAGGTATTGGTAGATCTACTTTTATTGTCATTGGTACTATTGGTAGGTGGTTGGTCTACATAATGTTACCATGTAGTGAAGTGTACTATGAGTCTCTATGAATATGAGGTTTGTTTATTGGTCCTGCCGCTTAACAGTAAAGTGTGGAGAAGGGAAGTCTGAGCACTTCTAACACTACTAACAGTAACATTAAAATTTGTAACAAAGGCGATAGAGGCAGTGGTCATTGAAATTGACGAGTTTGTGACTTAATACTTGGAATAACCAGTGCAGGTTTTAGTAAAAGGAAGACAGTAGTTTTATTACTGCATGAAACAGGATTCATAACCGCACTACAACAGTGTGGTGTGCATGTGTAATGCTCAGTAGGGAAACAATGTGTCTCATACAAAACTCAAGTCCACTGTTGTGCAACTGTAATGTAATATATTGTACTAATACTAATACGACTGGAGTAAAGTGGACCTTTTCTGAGACTTTGGAAGATTTAGATTTTGCAGATGACATAGTCCTACTATCGCAGAGATTTGAAGACATGGAAAGAAAAACGAGAGAGGTTGAAAAAAATGCCCAGAAACTTGGACTTACTATCAATGCAGG
>JBBPCV010691840.1:0-11090 GCA_037974505.1 Plocamopherus tilesii
ACACAGTGTGTCAAATAGTCTAACATATCAGTGTCCACCATGACACAGTGTGTCAAATAGTCTAACATATCAGTGTCCACCATGACACAGTGTGTCAAATAGTCTAACATATCAGTGTCTACCATGACACAGTGTGTCAAATAGTCTAACATATCAGTGTCCACCATGACACGGCCAAAGAGCGGTCTAATCGGCCAGACGACCATGATGACCCCTTGTGTTACCGGTTGTTATCAATGGCGCGGTAAGGTCACTCCATACAAAACGAGACGATTTACGAGCCTGTTATCTACACATATCCAGAGACGCGTCGACTTTATTACTAAATGTCGGCTAGCAGTGTTCACTTTGAAACTTTGATGGCTTTATTCTGTAAAGAAACGAAAGAGGTACAATCAAGGCTTTAAAAACCAGGAGAGGAAGTGTTTGTGCGTACATAACAAACGGCGGTGCCAAAATATATATACTGATACACCGCCTTAAAAAGGCACAGCACAGTTGACTACGACTATGACATTCTAAGCATCCCCCCCCCCCCCCGCCGTTTTTATTATCTGCCACGAGGATTTCATAAAACCATAGTCAATATTATATTTTACACCCCATACGACGCTAACACCAACGTTGGAACTAACGGAATATTTGAATGGACAATTAATATCCTTTCCTGTCTGTATAATTCTAACAATGGTGGTCCCAGAGGCTCAGCACGCCGACGCGCCACCATTCACCGCCTTGCCGCCTTGCGCTGCCGACAAACGCTGATGCGCCGCTGGATTATGTAATTGGCTTTCTTGATTTAATTAATGGCCTTCGAGTCTCTGTCCATGGACTGTGACGCATCGGCAGCTTGTACCAGGTCGTGTTTGAACTCTCTCCAACGGTCTCTGTGGCTTGCAATATCTCTCAGGTGTTCAAGGTACCTCTCGCTTTTAAGGCTGATTTGATTTTCCATGAGCTACAGACAGATCTTGGTTGAGAACAACCAACTGGTAGTGGGGTAAGCAGTCTTCCTCGATAGGAGTCTCCGCATTTCCTATGGTAAGCAGTCATTGATTTCTTTGCGGGGATTTTTTGGTCCCGTCTCATGATATGTCCGAAAAGGCGCTATCTTTGATTCAAAATTTCCAGGGACAAGGGTCTCTCTTTTGTCTGTCGGTACAGGGATTCGTTCATTATAATTAATTGTCGGGTATCGGGTATGTTATAGGGCAGACATAGCTGACACCTGTTGACGCTGAACTTCGGTCCAGCGGAGAGTCTTTAGTGTAATGCCGCCGTGTGTTGTGTTTTCAACGGATTATGAAATTCAAGTTTAATGTCAGTACTTTTAATTGAAGATCTTTATGTAACAGGTACGATTTAAGCAATGCACCACTGGCTTGGCGGGCTCCAGTATCAGCTTGAGTATCGATAATAATGTTCTAACACCATTTTCTCCCTGCGTTCGATTAGGCATGGCACTAAACGTAGATAAAGTTTTATAATAAATTGTAATGATCCACATTAGAAATGGCTGTTTGTGTTCTTGCATTTTATGTTAATTCGTTGATAAAAGCAGGAGAGTCCTTCAAATCGCGATAAGAGTAATAAAATGTTCAAACTATTCACAGGAGAGTTCGTCATTGTTGTTTATATAGGTATTGGTATGGACTTTATTGTGTTTGGGTCTGAATGAACACATGAGTTGCGATTGTAGCGTACATACTAGTATGTACGTTACGGTAGCGACACAATGCGCCAGACTAGACCCTGTGCATCGACAGTTACTAACTTGTCAACTTGTTACATCATCAAAGAAGCCACATCAAAGAGGTGGCGCTTCGACAGTGTACCCGCTCAGCAGTAGCGCTTTAGACTGGCAACTGAAAGGTCGTTGGTTGAGTCCCATCGGGGACACTGTGATTTAACCCCTGAGCAAAGTTTCCAACACAGTGTTATAACACAAATTGCCAAAACGCTCCGGTTTTGTTTAAAAACCAAAAAACCAATTTCCCTCCGGGGATTAATAGAGGGGAATTTATTTTGTTTTATGTATATATTTGTTAGGGATAATTAATACAAGGAACCCCAGAGTGCGCTGTAGGGGTATTATCAAGTTACATTCCAAACTGGATTCATGCTTTTTAAACCAAAGATGAAAATAAAAAAAATGCAGTAAATGCCAAACTAGATAGAAGGAACCCCCCCCCCCCCCAAATAAACAGATCACACAAGAATATGTATTTCCCTGATTCTCCCGCCCCTCCGCCCCACCCCACCGAACACACACTCACACACATTCTACACGATATTATGACTAACCTATGAGCAGGGTTACCATGTATTCTGGCTTCAACATGGCCATAAACGCATAGAAGGCCACAGAGCTGACAGTGTCGCCGAAGGCCATGAAGAAATTCAAAGTCAAGAGACCCACACTGAGTTCTTGTCCCGCTACATATGAAGTCGCGTCCCAAAAGAATACAAGCAATAAAGAAGATACAGCACTTAATAGGATGATGCCTCCTGAAACGTATACTTCTATTTTCCCCTTCGTCCTTGGAAATAGGAAAGTGATGAGAACAAACAGAAGAGGTCCAATATTCGCCACCTGTTAAAAACAAGCAAAAAGATTGGGTTAATTAATCTTTGTAATGTAACTGCCCATGATTTCATGATTTTAAAGAATCACACGATCTGCATATAGACAAAAAAGAGACACACGTATGAGGCGAGGGGTTGAATTATGCGACAAATAATAATTAAATCTAACACTAGATCTAGATAATGTAGGCCTCTAGAAAATATTTACAAATACAGATGGAAAAATTCAGTAAAGAAACATTACAAAAAAAAAATGTTGGTCTGCATATAATGTAGCTTGTGCAAGTCTCACGACCTATAATACTATTAAGATACATATACAAATACTTGTATAATTGGTTAGCAGTTGGCTGGTCTTAATACTTAAATATCGATTTGATCAATTAATTATTTCTATGTATGTATGTATGTATGTATGTGTGTGTGTATGTATATGTATGTATGTATGTATGTATGAATGCATGTATGCATGCATGTATGTATGTATGTATGTATGTGTGTGTGTGTTTGTGTGTTTGTGTGTGTGTGCGTGCGTGCGTGCGTGCGTGTGTGTGTATGTATGTGTGTATGTGTGTGTGTTTGTGTGTGTGTATGTATGTATGTATGTATGTATGTGTGTGTGTATGTATGTATGTATACATGTCTGTCTGTCTGTCTGTCTGTCTGTCTGTCTGTCGGTCGGTCGGTCGGTCGGTCGGTCGGTGGGTGGGTGGGTGGGTGGGTGAGTGGGTGTGTGTGTGTGTGTGTGTGTGTGTATGTATGTATGTATGTATTTATGTATGTGTGTGTATGTATGCATTGGATTGGGCAAGGAAAACATTTAGCAGGTGGAGGAACAATTATATATTGAGGAAGAAATGACAATATGCACAGGGAAGGGGTTGGAATAAAAATGTCAGGGTAAGTGGGACAATCATGAATGGAGTGGATTCCAATCAATGAAAGAATGATACGGGAACGCTTTCACTCCCGGCATATAAAATGACATTAGTTCATGTGCACGCACCAAAAGAGACAGCTGAAGAACAAGTCATGAACGAATTCTACGAAAAGCTACAAGAAGTAATTTTAACAACCTGGATCATGATTGGCTACAAAGGCAAGCTAATGCTCCACGTTGCACATATAATACTAATAGGGGTAATTGTTGAAGGATAATTGACGAATATCTCACAGACGCATGCAAGTCACAAAAAGGCTAAAGACCATTTGGTTATTCATATAAAGATGTTATTAATTATATGGTATACTGATTTGTAGGATAAATGGTATAAAATAAATAACAGTCAAAGGATCAAAACTACTAGGACACAACTTAACTAAAAAGTCTCTAGTTAACAAAATACTTGATTGATGTCCGTGACACCACACTGGTTGATGACTTCTTCATCACCACGATATTCTAACTGTCCTGACTTGACTGTTTCTGCCCAGTCCATCCTGTGCTGACGCGTTCGGCGGAGACAATAATGACCACACGTCGATCCTCTTGTGATGTAAACGTTGACCTCAGCATATCAGGATATTCCTGATACCACAAACAAAGCAGATACCACAAACAAAGCTGCTTTCCAATCAGTCTTGTCCTGTCCTGACTTGACCTGACTTAAACCTGTACAGTCCTGATCGTCGATCGATACTTGTGTCCGACTTGACCTTAACAGCTGAAGAGTTTCAAACTCTCAATTAACATCCTGCTAACTTAGCATTACGAAATGTTATATTAATATAGCATGCCTTACCATGCTGCGATCAGACCATGAGGTAAAAAACTAAAAAAGATGATTACAAAGGGTTGTTAGGCAATGACATATGCCTCCTTAGTAATTCTTACATAATGTAAACAAAGTATTCAACTTATCTCTTAAATTGATCTCGTTAAACATTGTACTTAATTCACACAGTACATCAATAGCAGTAAATCACAATCCAATAATACATGAGATTAATTAAAATAAAGCACTCTTTAATCTTATGATCTAAATCGACATTTATCAATTCAGCGAGAACCTGATTTATGACAAACTTATATTTAAATCAAATTGGAAAAATCATAACGATATAATGTATCCTTAGCAAACACCACTATCATGAGTATTCTTAATTAAAGTGGCACTTACCCCTTTGAGAGCTCTTGAATTCAATACACAACTTGCCTGGTTAGCAACATAGTACCCCAGCTTTTTGGCTCCAATCACCTTCGGTGTTTACAATTTAACTTTAAACTTGTGAGCCTTGCTCACCATAAGAACAATGTTCCGATGACCGCCTAAACTTTTACATGCGCGTTACGTCCGTTCGCATGGACCTCGTCCTTCTGATGAGAATGAGAACATAGGGTTTTCCTTTAACTTATATAATAATTCAGAAGACTAACCCCTTACCATATTTGGAACAACGTAGGAGAGAACATGACGATGCCTGAAATTACTCGGTATCCCCCAAGCAAGATAAAAATAACATGACTTTCCCCGGTGGACATTTTAAGACCAAAACAAGCTACATTGCATCCTTCAGGAATTTCTCTGCGTCACTACCTGTGACTGTTTCTATCGTTTTCATTGAACACGGCAGTACAAAGCCCTTCTAATCACCAACTTTATTTTTAGCATATAAAAGAGGTAGGGGCCAGGGTTAACCCTCCCTCCCCCCCCCACCCTTTTTGTCAAGCGTAGTACCTGCGGTGCATAACAGAAGCACCACCCATTTCATCCGTTTGTGCACCCCCACGCAGGTGAATGAGAAATAACAAAACAACCTACCACGAATTCCTAACAATAATAGACAATGTAAACAAACATGGCATACTTATAGTTTATAGTTACTGGAGACTTAAATGCCAACATAGGGGAAGACAATCAAAACTATGAGAACATCATGGGAAAACATGGAATCGGTGTGAGGAACAACGGAGAAAGAATTCGTGATTTTTGTGATAGTAACAACGTTGTAATCACAGGCACAATATTTCCCCACAAACAGATTCCTAAAGAGACGTGGAAATCACCGGATGGCATTACAAAGAATCAGATAGACCACACTATGATAGACAAAAAAATTCAGAACATCCGAACAAGACACAAGAGTATACAGATCAGCCGATGTAGGCAGTGATCATTACCTGTCCGAAGGATCCTGAAACTGAAGTTAAAACCACCACAGAATGGGAGCATAACGATAGAGTTAGATATGATATATAGAGACTGAATGAACCTCGGATAAAACAAATGTATAATCTAGAGTTCCAAAATAGATATGAAGCCCTGCAGAATGAAGAGGATGAAACAAACAACGTTGAATATGAAATGGAGAAAATGGAGAAACAGCAGATGAAATATTGGGTAGGCAGAAACCAAAATGGAAGCCTTGGATTAGCACAGCAACATGGCAGCTGGTTGAGTAAAGCAATGGAATAAATAGCAAAATGCTCAACACCAAATTGGAGAGACCGAGAGACAGAATGAGAAATGAATACAGAGGAAAAGACTGCGAAAATACCCAAAACAGAATGGAGAAAGAGAATGGATTGAAAATAGTGCAAAAGAGGCTGAGGATGAGGCGAACAAACAGCACATGAAAACGCTTTACGATCTTACCAAAATATGCAAGGATAGACCTAAACAATGAATAACAATTACAGGCCGTGAAGGCAACATTATAATGGGAACAGAGAAAACAATAAAGAGGTGGGCAGACTATTTTAATGAAATCCTCAACAGAGAAGAACCCCAAGCACCACTCCAAAAATAACGAAGAAATATTTCATGGACAAGAACTTGAAGAGACCAATTGTAGCCCTCCCACCGTGTTTGAAATAAAGACAGCGTTTAAAGAGATTAAGAATCAGAAAGCTCCGGAATAGATTCTATAACCAGTGAACTACTAAAAGCAGACATAGACAACACCATCAAACGAACAAAAACTGTTTGACTTGATATAAATATAAGACCAAGAAAAAGTGTCACAAACTGGAAAAAGAGGCTAGTTATAAAAATACATAAGAAAGGAAACATCATGGATTGTAAAGATTGGCTAGGAATAACACTTCTATCCGTCATAAGCAAAATAATGGGAAGAATAATCATGCAAAGAATATGCAAAGGCACTGGCTGCAAATAAAGAAAAGAACAAGCTGGCTTTAGGAAAGGGAGAGGAACGACAGAACAAACAAGTATTTTATCCCAAGTAATATAATCGAACAAATAAAAAATCAATGAGTGGCGGGCCAACCTATACGTTAATTTTATAGATTTTGAAAAGGCATTCGTCTCTATACATCGAAATAGTCTATGGCACATACTAAAATATATCAAGTACCTCAAAAACTAATAAGAATGATTAAATTGTTTCATGAAGTCTTCAAATGTGCAGTTATTGACCAGGGAAAAAGAGTGGGTGATTTAACATAAAGACTGATGTAAAATAGGGGTACAACATGTCAGGTCCTGGTTTCCTCTTTCTTACAATAATGGACTTTGTAATGAGAAAAACTGCTAGAAACGGGGAGAGAGGAATAAGATTAAATTTCACAACAAAAACTAGACGATCTGGATTTCGCAGAAGATGTATCCCTACTGGCATAAAAAAGGACACATATTCAACAAAGAACAACAAAAATGAATGAAATAGCCAGAAGTGTTGGACTCAAAATAAATACACAAAAACACAAGTGATGCGAATAAACACTAAACAAAAAGGCAAAATACAAATTGATGAGAAAAAAATAGAAGGAGTGGATAAATTTATATACCTAGGAGCAACAGTATCGAAGCAAGGAGTAGGAATGCATGACATGAAAAACAGGATTGGAAAAGCTAGAAGAATTTTCATACGCCTTCGCAATTTATGTAAATCAGGCAAACTCAAGACAAAAACAAAAATAAAGCTAATGTAATACGTTAGTAATACCGGCTCTACTATATGGATGGGAAACATCCATAATCACCAAAAAAGACAAGACCAAAGAAACGACTGTAACACAGCCCTAACCTGGACACTAGGGGGAAGAAGAAAGAGTAGACGGCCAAAACAACATGGCGAAGAACTGCGGAACAGGATGGAAAAACAACAGGATGGAAGACATGGGACGAAGCAAAGAAAGCAGCATGAAAGAAGGCCTTATGTGACACAAGTCACGGAGGAGATTAGTAACAGGCAATTGTCATTTTAATTTCAGAATTACATACATACTTTATGTATTGTTATGTAGCCCTTCATAAATGTTAATACGGGATAGTGGTGATGATTTTAGGCAAATACCTCTTCTATCGAAGAAGGCAATTAAAATGCTTAATAATACTTGCGTGATCAATTTGGAAGTTTCATGAATCTGTGTTTTGTTTGGACAATGAATCAAAATAAGTAGATCTACAAAACATTCCAACCGAATCTGTGGGCATTGCCTTTTGTCTTTGGCAGACAGACGAGCAGCCCGCATCCAGCATAATATACTAAACTTTGCACCAATGACATAATTGAGTCATACCATTACAAATACTAACATAACATTTTTTGCAAAAACATTCCGTCTTTTGGACGCACACACACACATACACACACACACACACACACACACACACACACACAAGTAAACTGTAGAGAAATTAATAATGAATGTACCTGACCGATAATTATGATGTAAGAAGGCAAAGTCCATTCCTCTGGTGCTCTCACAACCAGAAGGGGTAGTTCTGACCACATACTGTTAATATCAGCCCATGAGGCAATACCAACTGCACAGACAAACAGGTGAACTAGTAGCTTAGTATCCCTAAACTGCTTTTGAAACCTTGAAATCATGGTCTGGAAACAACTGCCGGCCTCTTCTGAATTCGGGGTTCCTGCGAAGCATCAATGACAAACGGTAAGCGTCGGGGCAATGAACTTAATTTTAAAACACTTACAGTAATAACTTGGGGACAACTTTATTATTCAGAGTTATATTCGATTAAAGGAGAATAGCATTAAAGAATTATTTTTCTGGTGGCTTTTTTAATTTATGACCGGCGTGTATTTGAACTGTGTGATGAATTGATTGCATCTTTGTGTATTGATGACGACTGGATCTTCACAAAGAAAGGCTCAATTTGGTCTGGTTCTCATAACATAAGAATTAGAAAAATAAGGCTTTATTTTGACTGTAGTATAAAGATAAATTTACCCACGCCTTTGTAACACCAAAATAGCACAATGAAGGTAAAATTACCCAAAGAATGATTTTCTTTTCTGCATACAAAAGCAGGAGTGGCAACATACAAGCATTTGAACATAATGAGGGCGTGAAGAAATGCACATTCATCAATCGTATTTTACAGGATTGAAAATCACTTCCATTAATCAATTTTCACATTTCAAAACCAACTTTAAACCGACATATCAAAGTGAAATAACGTGAGGCGGTGGCCAAAACTACTCATAAACGTACTGTCTCAAGCCAAGTTTTTAAATGTATTTTGTGTCGCTAAAAGCGAATCTACTAGTCTTTTCTGGTACACATATATTTTTTATTCAGTATTGCCTGAACCATTCCAAAAAGAAAACAACAACAACAACAACAACCAACAAAAAAGCAAAACGAAACAACAACAACAACAACAACAACAACAACAACAACAAAACAAAACCGAAAATAAACCAAACCAAACCAAAACGTGCCAAATATCTCATCGGAACTCGAAAAACGCTCATTTGCGCGGGTTTTCATTGGCCAGAGTGTCAGATGAGTAGTTTATCTTAATAATTACGACAACTCGTCATTAAAAGTCAGCAAACCCATTATTCTTTCCATAAACACAATGGCTGGGAAGAACGAATTTCACAGACGAAATCTTGAGACGGAATCCAACAGTTAAATGTGTACGGTACATCGCAAGTTATCCTTAGCCTAGTTAAATGAGAAAGCAAAGCAAGGAAACCGGCTTATAGTACAAAGACTCGTACCATACGCTCAATGTATTACCGTGCTACTGTGTTGTGAAAGACACACAGTTGACGATAACCCTGTTGTTTGAATTGGCGTCCAGTGTTGGGCGAGAAGGCAAAACAAAGGTAAAACGAAACAAAATAAAAAGCTAGATAATTATAATAAATTCAGCTAGATTTTAAACTGCTGTTCATCTCTCATCTACGCCTTTCATCTAATAACAAACGTTCCTCTCTTCTTGATCATATCCCTGACACCCCTCCCCCCCCCCCAAAAAAAAAAAAAAAAAAAAAAAGAAAAAAGAAAAAAAAAGAAAACAAAGCTTCAACAATCCTCACTATTCCCCCCGAAGGAGAAAAACAAAACAAAACAAAAACAGCTGGAAAAAATCAAACAAACATCAACAACAACACAAACAAGAGAAAAAAAAGAAACAAAGATCACAACTACAAAGCAAAAATAAAAAATAAAAACAAAACAAATATTAATAGTAAATAAAAAAACAAACAAATGAAACAACAGCAGCAATAAAGAAACAATCAAAACAAACACAAACAAACCCTAAACAAAAATAAAAGACACCTCTCCCAAAAACAAAACAAAACAAAACAAATACAAAAACAAAGAAAAAAGCAAACGGACAATCAAAAAGAAAAAACAACAATATCGTGAATATGAAAAGAAATATCTAAGAACAAACTTAATAAAAACAAAAACTAAAAACAAAAACAAGACAAAAACAAAAAAAACAAAAGGCAAAAACCAAAAAACAAAAACAAAAACCCCCCAAAAAAGAAGAAAAACAACAACAAACAAAAACAAAAACAAAAAACAAAGCAAAGCAAAATGCCCCAACAAACAACAACAACAGCAACAACAAAACAACAACAACAAAACAACAATGACAACAACAACAACTAAGGACAGCATCATTTCTGTCTTCTAACGTGTTCAATTATACAATCAGATTACCTGTTTCTTTCGGGGCCTCTGTTTGGAAATATTTTTCTTGGCCCTTTTCATCGGGAGAGCTGTAGGGAAACATGAGAAGAAATAAACCTTAAAGGATAATTAATTTCTCCCTAGACACAAGCATGAGTTAAGGGGCTGAATTATAAGATAGAGAATTAGATCTATCACACAAGGTCCAGACAATTTAAATACAGCCCATAGAAAATATTTACATATACAGAGGGAAAACTTTTAAGTAAAATAAGAAAGAAAAATCTGAAAATTGAGCTAGGATCGGTGACACCGAAACGTCTGGCCGATGCAAGCATACCGTTCTAACCATCAAGCCAATCCATTTCTAAAGAATTATATCGAAATCTTTGTCACAATTTCTCCCTAGCACACGCCCCCAATTTCCACAGAACTTTAAAGTTTTACGTTAAAGTCATTACGTGAGTGAATTACGTTAAAGTCAAGGACAACCAAAAAAAAACAAACAAACAACAAAAAACAACATCAACAAAACAACAACCCCCAAAAAAAAACAAAAAAACAAAAAAAAAAACCCAAAAAAACAAAAAACAAAAAAAAAAAAAAAAAAAAAAAAAAAAACAAAAAAAAAAAAAAAAAA
>JBBPCV010692951.1:0-11088 GCA_037974505.1 Plocamopherus tilesii
AAAAAAAAAAAAAAAAAAAAAAAAAAAAAAAAAAAAAAAAAAAAAAAAAAAAAAAACAAACCCCCCCCCCCCCCCCCAAAAAAATAACCAAAAAAACAAAACAAAACGAAAAGCCCCCCCAAAAAATAAAAAACAAAAAAGCCTCAACAAAAAAATAAAAACCCTGCCACATCCTGAAAATAATTCAACAAAAAGAAATCCTCTGTCATGTGCAGTAGGAATTATAGAATGCTTTCCTTTCACCAACCTTGTTGCTCATCCAACAATAACTTCATCGTGAATAGATAACTTGTTAAAATATACCTCAGCTTTATACATTCATTTGAACATCCAAGTATGCATATATATATGAGACAGATTTTTTTTTTACTTTAACAAATCTAAATATCTTTAATGTTAAAAGAAGGATATAATTTTAAGAATTCAACCAGGTGTAATTTATTTTTGAAATGCATGTCTTTTAGCAAACAGATGTTTTTGGAGTATTTTTTTCTTTCTTTTCCTTTTTTCTTTTATTATGAAAATTTGATTGTACAACACCATGTTTAAAATTGTCCCTTTTAAAAAAATAAGATACGCCAGAGTGCAATAGAAGCCAGCAAATACAGTAAAAGGGACAAAAAAAAAAATCATAAAAGTACAAAGAGCTACTAGCAGAAACAGTCAAAGAGCAGACAATACATTTCAGATATATACAATGTCATGCAAAGCACTACTTTCAAGGTGATGGTGGCGGGTGCATGGCAGTGAATGTCAAGGTGAGAAATAGGTCAAGTGACATGAGCAAACTGTTACAGTGAAGATTTAGTTATTGATCTTATTCTTCTTTTTTTCCTCCCTTACTCTACATGAAGTTTCAGAAAAAAAATTAGGCCAAAGTCACTTTGGATGCTTACAAGAAGTCCCTTTGGGTTTGTTAATACTAATAATCATTAAAAAATAATAATAACATTAACATAATATTATAAATAATAAATTAATGATGATGATGGCAATATAAATAATAACGATAGCAACAAAAAAATTAATAATATACAAAACAATAACAATAATAATAATAATAATAATAATAAAAATAACAATATAGCAACAATAAATTAATAATATCCAAAATAATCACAAAAATAATAATAATAATTATTATTTAACAATAACAATATATATATAATAATATAATAAGATTTAGTAATAATAACAATATAATAAATATAATAATAAATATAATAATGATAATAATTATAATAATAATAATAGTAATAGTAATAATAATAATAATAATAATAATAATAATAATAATAATAATAACAACAACAACAATAAAAATAACAAAAATAATAATTGCTGCTTTTTCACATTATATGCTTTAAATTACATGCTGAAGAAGACAGCAATTAGGTAACGTAGCCAGAGAGCATTGGTCTATCTATAAGCTGCAATGACAGAATACAGACAATCTAATGACTATGCATGTAATTCCTTGCACTGGTTTTCCAGTTCATTGCCTTGTTATAAGGGGTTAGAATGAAGAGTGCCAACAGAAAGCCAAAAATGAAGTCTACAGTTAACACTAACGAGGGAGTAAGAATGGCCTATGAGCAACGAAATATGTATACAAAGCGATTTTTAAAAACTTTGGCTTGGAAGAAAATCAAAAGGAAAAATGGGCAGAAATAAAGAAGGAAAAAAGATGGCTGAGGAAATGGGAAGGGGGGAAGGGGCGGAATGGGAGGAGGAGGTAAAAGAAATAGAAAAGTAATTTTAAAAAATCCAGCCAAAGAAGACAAGGATCTAAAAGCCTACCTTGAAAAAGATCTCTCTATTTTGGCTCTTCGCTTACTTTCTTCTAATGATTGAAATTCTGTTCTACCACTGCAAGAAACACACACAAGTTGTTTTTAAAAAAGTGAGACACAGCCAGACTAGCAAATAAAACACACTTTTACTTTTACACAACAAAAAGCCTTCAACAAGAGCCAAGACATTATTAAATGTACTACAGTCCAGATAAAAAGAAGAATGACAAAAAACAAAACAAAACAACAACAAAAACAACCCACCCCACACAAAATTCAATGATGAAACTATGTCAAACTTATCTTGAAAGCATTTAAAGTAAACTATTTGCTAACATGAAAAAAAAAAAGATCTTGTTCTGTGGTCAACAAATCCAAAGAAAATAGTGTGAATGTTAAATATTCAATGATTCTTTTACAGTCGGTGAACTGAATATATATATATATATATATTGTGAGAGAGCTATGAATGACAGGATAGAGAGAAAAGTCTTGATCAAAATAAACATAGAGATGTGACTTGAACATGATGAAAATAAGGTATTTCTTATACAGCCGGTGGCAGTGAATATTGGTTATTATTATTATCTATACACACACACAGCAGAAACAGAGGTGTATGCACAGAGAGAAACCCCGACAGCATCGAACACAATATCACCATGGTGATGGTTAACTGAGAACTTGCATCTCATTTCAAACAACTCCATATTTTAAAGAAACCTGATGTTAGTGAGTGAGAACATAATTTATAAAACCCTGTACCCTGGAAATTTTCCATGAAACTTTTCCTCTTTTTTCCCCCATTTTGATTATTTCAACAGACCACACATAGCAAAGACATGTTAAATCCCTCTAAGTTACGGGAGAATATGTGTTAGAGAATATGATACCAAGGATCCTTAAAATCATTGCATTTAGCGTTGAGGGGCTAATTTACGGTCACAGGTTAAGATTGAGTTATAAATTAGCGATAACTGTGATAAATTATATCACCGAAAGAGATAGATTGAGAGGGAAAAGCTAGAAAGAGGTAAAAAGATGTAAATGACTTTTCGAAAAGCAGTATAAAAAGGGGTAGCACACTTAAAACTGAACAGCCAACGTCAGCCTAGATGGAGAGAAAGAAAGTATAACCATAGAATTACAAAAAAATTATAAAAAAAAAAAAAAGAGTTAATGACTGATAAAAGGACAAAATAGAAGGGGGGAAAAGCAACAAAAACAAACAAAAGGACAAAACAAATCCCACCCCCTCCCATTTTTGCCCACGTCAATATCCTTTTAATATTCTTTTTCCTTTTAATAGGGTTGCAGCAAATGGTGACAAAGCAGAGATGAATGAGAAATAATTGTGAATGCAGAAATAAACCAAACAAAACAGCTTAAATCGAATCATGGACAACCATTCACACTTCAGGCCTACAAATCTGGCAGCGTTTTTCTTTTCTTGATGTTGCTAATAAAAGTGTGAGGCCACAACATTGTAACAAAAAAGAAACAGAGACAAATGATAGGGGAGGAAAAGGGTAGGCAAGTTGTACAAAAGGACGAAATGCTTACCAAAGAGATATGGCATGAGTTTTGAGGTTGATTCAATGATGGCATTTATATGATGAGAAAATATTGATTTTCATGTAGAATGGGGAAAAATCATGTAAATATATAATAAAAACACAACAAATGGGGTAGGGAAAATTGATAATTACATGGCAAAAACTAACAAAAGTAAGGGGGATGGGGGTGGGGGGGGGATGGAGTAGAGGGGTAGGGGCTATGAGACGATAAAGGTCTCAAAGTGTTTAAAACTCGCCACTTTTCACAAAATGTTGAATGTTGTCCTTAAAATTATAGGCCAACACCCTAAACAACAGGGAAAAAATGGATACACAATAAACAAAGTAAATGCTAAATAAAATAATTACACACTACAGATTCCAACAAAACAATGAGGGCCATTATTAAAAAAAAAAAAAAAAAAAAGTAATTATCAAACTAAAAAATTCATCATGTTAATATTATAATACTTTTATGGAAAATATCATTAGGTCTTCCGAGATAATGTTAGAAGTTAGAAGTCTTCGATTAAAAGAAACTTTTCTCTTTTTTTTAATTTGAATTTGGCAGCAGAATTAGATCATAAAATTCTTAAATAACATGTATTTTCTCTTGAAAAACAACAAAAAAGCCAAACAAAAACAAAACAAAAAAATGTAAAAAGAATAATTTGATTGACACTTACCTATACCTGAATTTGGAACCCATGGAAAATATTTTCTTTGAAGGTGGGTTTGGGTGATGCAAACGGAAAAATGTGTGGTGTTCAACACACGATTTCCACAGATTTTTGCAGGATCGATAACTAACCATGTTAAAACCGATAAGATTTTCCACTGGTTCATTCTGAAAGGAAAAAAGTGTACATAAAAAATTTAGTTTCAATATATTGATTCAACAACACTTAGCAGTAAGTCATGTACAATCTTGAGGAACAAGCAGCTTTTACAAATATAAAACGGTTTGCATATGATTCAAAATGATTTATAAGTAATGAAACAATCATACGCTTAAAAAGAATCAGCTTTTTTTTTTTCTCCCTAAGAGCACATATCAAAAATAAGAAAGAAAAGAGAGAAAAAAAAAAAGAAAGACCAAAACATTGTTAAACTGGGAAAAGAAAAAAAAATCATCTTCCACTTAGTTATTTTGGCAGTACCAAAGCTTAGTTGATAGTTTGCGGAGCAGATTCATATTGGATCCTGCCACGACAACAATGACTTTATATCATATTTTACAAGGACGCTGATAATGCAAGGTATCTTAAAATTCTTTACTTTTGTTCCCAGCATTATTAAAAAATATGGTTACTTGAGCTAATTGACAGCAAAATTGGCATAACATAACATAGTATTGTTTTGCATTATCGCAACTGGATTTGACTTACAGGTACTGAAACAATGGCTTTGGGTGAATTACATTTATTCTGATCTGACAAGAGAATCAGTGTAACATATTTCAAGACCACTGCACTGTTAGATATATTTTCTCCATCAGAAGCATGTCCTAGTGCGTCGACAAAAGATGGTGAAAATAGGCAACATGGCTGAAAGAATTGCATTTCTGCTTAAAAAAAAATTTCTTCCCTTTTCCAGAAAGTAGCAAGTCCATTTCGCACATTGAAGGCACATGCTGTAGTCATAAAGTAGTCATAAAATTGCAGAACTGGTTTTTCACATTTTTTACAACACACAATGGCAACAACAAAATACCCAAAAGTATGAAAATTTCACAGATCCTCAAAATACAGGTTTGAAAGTGTTTTCCTGTACAAAACGTTTCCTAAAAATCTGACTCTATGTTCTTGAATATTTAAGGGGAAAAAAAGAACAGGTTTACAAAAATTTCAGATGAACATTTAGTAATCTGTAGTTTCAACTTGGAAAAAACCAACTTCTGTGATGTAAAAAGAATCAACAAACTTTTATAACATAAAAAGCCTACTCTGGAAGCATGTATCTTAAAATACACGAATGGGGTCGGGTCGGCATTTGAATGAAACAACTGATAAATCAAATTTGAAGTGAAAGCTTTGAGGGTCACTTTAATCATGAAACAAATAAAAATGACCATAATTTTACTATAGGGTTGCAATGCAATGAAATGCAATTGAATAGGACATGGATCTAATTATATACTTTCATATCAAAAGCTTTCAAAATATCCATATATCACAATCTCGAAGCATGGTGATTGTGTGTGGTGGATGGATTATTCTAGAATTATGTAAGGCAGAATGGAGCGCAAATCATGCTGAACCAATCAAAATTTCTACATGCAAATCATCATGTTTTGTTGTTGTTTTCATATACAAAAAAAAGAAGAACATGAAGAAAGTAAGGAAGAAAAAAGAAATGAAAAGAAAAGACAAGGGAAAAGAATAGAATGTACTGATTACCTAAAACAATTTTGCTGTTTTTGAGGGTCTTTTTAAAATATATATTTATACATCATATCCATGAGCATTGTGATTTTGATGTGATGGGCATGGGGCATGGACATGTCATGTAGGCTAATATTCCAGGCATGAGATGAAAACATTCAAAAACATGATTGATTGATGAGCTAAAGCTTTGGCAATTAGAAGTCTAACAAGGTGTAAAATAACAGCAAACTGTGCACACTAACATGAACCTTTATGGATAATTTCCTACTCTGCTTAAAACTGTGAAATTCCACTGGATCATCACTATGTGCTATGTTTAAAGGGTCCTTGCTTACACATTATATCTCTTGTGGGCATGAGTAGCCTACGTGGTATTTAGTACCTGTCAAGAACCAAAAAGAATGTTAACCTGGAGTGAAGAAAAAATCAAGGCATGCTGGCAAAAACAGGCCTTCTTCAATTTTGTGTTTTGATCTCTGAGTCTTCATAGAGCGTCTATCATGCCAATATTTCACCCAGAGTTGAACAGTGGTAGACAGTTGGAAAGAACGACATGCACTTTCATCTAGAGGAGTCTACTTCCCCTACCTTTGCAATTTCAGAATGTCTTTCAGGGATTTTAAGGCCTTGTGAATTTCACTCACAATACCTGCATTGTTTAAAATAGTGTTCTGAGTTTATAATCAAGACTTTGAATCTTCTTTGGCTCTTTAGTGATTTTTAAGTCAAAAATATTGTTTTTGGAAACATGACACACTCACATGTTTCTTGGACTGTAATAAAAATCCCTCATGGATATCATAAGATTACTCAATCTGCTATTTCCTTGGTAATGAAATACAACATTCATTTGATAAAATTAAACAGAAAGAACAACAAAGACAGAAATCAAATCCTTTGTTAGTAAGAAATCAAAAACCAAAGCTGATATAGATAAACAAAGCTTAATAAAAACTTTTTTTAAGGGACATGAAAAATACAACATATGACAGCACTATTAGAAGCTAAGCAATACAATTAATGTTGAAACAGCTACATCATATACTTTGTGTTAAAATGTATGAAAGGAAAGGGGAAAAATAGGATTCATGCTACGATGAAATATACTGTTGACTGATAACAAACTAAGCACAATATGAATATGAAAAATGCAAATTGAAATTAATTCTTCATGAAAGAAAGCCTAATATGGTATTCAAGTATTTGAAATATTTCAAGTCTGCTTCCCTACAAGTTACAAAAGCATGATACAAAAATCCTACATATATGTCTATCAGCAACAGGCAGATTTTTCATAAAAATCACACTAAAAGGAATGCCAAGAATCCTAGACCAGTTTTACGTAAGAAGAGAAATTTAAACATTCTACAAGCAAGACAGCTAGGTAAATAAATGACAGTTAAGACAGAAAAGAAGGAGTGGGGGTAAACAAGGCACTGAAACAAAATTTTGAAATGTTTCAATCCATACCATTAAAAAGAATAATGATAAAGAGGACAGAAATAACACAAAACTAAACAAACAAAAATATGGAAAAAAAATAAATAAATAAAACATGCTAAAAAAAAAACCAAACAAAAAAAGCAACAACAAAACATAAACGAATAAAAAAAAAAACAACAACCCCAAACAAAATCTCCAGAAAAAGATGAATATAAGCAGGAACCTCAGAATAAATATTTCAAATCAATAAATGTTAGGTCACTTACATTATACACATACAAAGAAAAGGAAATAGAAGCATGAACAAAAAAGAAACAAAAAGAACAGTAAAGTGGTAACAAAACATAATATGAAGTGGGTGTATTTGTTAATAACCTGGTCAACAACATCAGCAGAAAACGATAAATGAAAAAAGATGTCTATGAAGTTAGTGAAATGATATTTCAGTGCAAGACAGTAATGGACAAAAAGCAAATTACTTGAGAAGACTTCTCTCCCTTGTCATCGTTATCATCTATGCTATCTGCTGTCTGAAACACGATAGGAGATTCGATGCATTAAAGATAAACATATTATGATTTTGATCCAAGAATCAAGCCAGCAATCTCGAATGTTATACAACGGAAATTCTTCTAGCTCCCTAATCTTGTTCTTCATAATCTAATAATCAGATGTTCAAAGAGCTGAAGGAAGAAATGTGTCTAAATTTAACCTAGAAAATCAATTATCCCATATTAATTTTAATGGAATCATTGCCATAATCAGGTGCATTGATGAGATGAGAAAAAGGGAAAAAAAAAAAAAAAAGTAAAAATAAAAATGCAACTAAGTCCAGAAAAAGCCCTTCAAATATATATAAAAAATATGAAACATTAATAATAATTGAATTGAATTTCAGCTAACAAAAAAATGAAAAGCTGAATAGATTTTCAGGGGTAAATAATAATAAATCAAAACAACAGAAAAAAAGCAGTTTTCAAAAAACCAAACAGCATCATGTAACTCAACTCAAAATATATGTCAAATTATCAGGTTTAGAATTACTGAGTTCCAAAAAAAAAAAAACAACTAATTGTTTAAAAATATGAATCCATGCCAAAAATAATGAGGAATATTGAATAAGAGAGGTCAAATCACTTGGACTGATTATACACTTACTTCTCTTCGCAGTTGTATAAAAAACTGTTTCCTTTTGAATGAAATTTTCACAATTTTTGCCCTGAAGGAGTAACAATAAAAAAAACAAACAAACAAATCAATTCACATGGAATGCTGTTAAATTACATCTGCTGTTTTTGCTATTGTTGTTATTGCATAGTTTTGTTTTCTGTTATTGTTTTGTTGTAGTTGTTGAAAAAGTTTTTGTAGTTATTGCTGTTTAGCAATTTGTCTTGGTTTTTGTTATCTTGCTTCGCTTTATTGTGTCCTTAGCATAAGAGGTTTCCGTGACTTTTTATTCATAATGAAGGGTGGAATCAATCACGGGACACAAAAGAAATGATGTTTTTTGAAGAAATACACATACTAACATAATACTATGGTAATATCAGAAGAATCTAAATAAGCCATACTATTAAAACCACATGGTATTGTCAACAGAAATAAGCCACATTGTTACCTGTTAACATCAAATGTAAAGATGACTTTCTCATCATCATCATCTGCTGTTTTCAATATTGTGCTTCGTAATGTTTGAAATGTAGACATAAATAACTTAGTAAAACTTGTACAAGAAAAAGGTTTTCATGGATAATTTCTTGACAGGATTAATTTCTTATGCTCATATTAATTTTTTTTCTTTCTTCTTTTTTTTTTTTGATAGAATCTGTGCAATACCAAGAACTGATCATACATAATATTAACGATGTAACTCTCACTTTATTTATGTTACAGAATGCCACAGTGGAGAGCACTGTGAATGTTATCTAACTGTCAACATACCATGAAAATGTATTTATCTTGAGATTATTTTGAAAAACAACAAGGCCCGCCGATGTAACTCCAAGCTGTATGTCAATATTACTTTGGTCCTGAAATGAAAAGGACAAATTAATAAAAGTTGTTTTGGGTTTTTCTTTTTTCACCTAAATACAGTAGTTTTCGCATGAGTGTCCAGTGTCAGGAAGAAGCCTAACCGGGCACTTAGACGGCGCAGGCACTCAGGCGATATCAACCCTGCGGCTCCGAAGAGGTCTGATTTTCATGATCTTTAACTTGAGTTTTCAAATCTCATGAAATTTACAATGCATCTTGAAACGTAATTGTCCCGTATGGATAAAGATCATCTTGCTGAGTTTTTTAATAAGTTTACAAGCCATGTCGCCAATTTCAAAAAGATCAAAGATACCCCCGTCCACAGACAGACAGCGATCATTTTGTTGCGACAGGGAGGGACTCAAGTGCATTGTGTTGCATAAATCTGTAAACAGCTTAGCCTACATACTAGTATGTACGCTATGGCAGTCAATCATTCATTTTAACCAACCACCTTGTTAAGACAGGGCAAAGCCGTCTTGCATCATTAACCAGCTGAGCATGTCTCTTCATCTAAGCCACACCTTTTGAGCCACATTAACGAATTTGATTGGCTGGACAGTGGACCAGCAAGGGGAGCATTCATTTGTTATCTGATCCAGACTCAAAAAGGGGTGGGAAAACAACTCATGTGAGCGGGAAGGTCGCCTTTGGACACCGTAGCAAACTCCAGACAAGTGTTCATGGTTACTTTATCTGCAGTCAGTTGATATTTTTTTTCCTTCATATTGGCAACACATACACTAAGGCGCCAGATGCTTTCAAAGGCGGGCATTCTAAGTGAAGATTCTGATCGTAAAAAATTGGTTTCGTCAATATAGCTGGCACTTATGCAAAACAGGCATTCAGCCGGAGGGCACTCTCACGAAAACTACTGTATCTAACATAAAGTAATAAAGTGAAGGACAAAATGTGCACAGAAAGATTCAGCCATGGTAAAATTACAGTTGTTTTGTTTTGTTTTTTTTTCTTAAATGAAATTACAGATTTAGAAAAATATACTCTCAAGAAATTTTTTTTTATGAAATTATTGAATTGGAAAAATAAACTCTCAATAAAAAAAAAGATTTGAAAACCCAATGTAAAATTTAAGTTTGAAAGGCATATCTATATCTGTCAAAGTAAAGCAATAAACTATTAAACAGAGACCTAAAGTCACATGTGTTAGCAGATGAAGGATATAAGTTCATAGATTTAACTTTCAATTCAAGATTCAACTTTCGTTTGAAGCAGATTCAGCATTTTTTTTTAAAATGTAACTTATATCACTGATAAAGAAAAAGATAACAAATGGACTTCTTTAGTCAACAACTCATAAGTAAAACAGATGCAATAGCAATGAAGTGAGACAGGTTCAATATAATGAAGACATTTTTCTTCCCCTTGTAATTTAAGCACAAGACTAAAAATCTATCTATCTGTGACATGACAGACAATCATGGCTAATTAAAATGTATGGACTTACCCGTGCATTATGCAAATCCACACCATACATTTCTAAACGTTTCGCTCTTTCAAGAAAATTAAATTCAGCATCAGCAGGTGTCTGCCCTCTATAAACAAAATATAAATACATATACAGCCTTTATCAGGAAAATATTTGAAAAACCATCTACTTTGATATGAACAATTCAATAAAAAATAAAAAAATTAAAACAGAAAAAAAAATCCTACCTTAGATAATAATGTGAAACTCGAGCACAATCATTTCATGAAATTTTTCTTCGTAGTTAAAGAATATGAGAAAATTGAAAGAAAAAAATTATTCATAAATTTTCTGCAGTCGATAAAATTAAACATTGCATTTACTCTAATGCTTTTTGTCATATGATAATGTTTTCTATGATATGAACCATGTGGGCTGTGTATTTTGGG
>JBBPCV010694062.1:0-11088 GCA_037974505.1 Plocamopherus tilesii
AAAAACAACGATAACAATGATAAAAATAATAATAATAATAATAATAATAATAATAAATAAATAAATAAATAAATAAACAAAAAATATACCATTTTCTAAAATACAATATAAACAAACGAAAAAGACTCCATAACATTGACAGCATTAACACTAACCAACAACAGCAACAACAACAACAATAGCAACAACAACAGCAACAACAACAACAACAACAACAACAACAACAATACGAAAATTTGGTCAATTTTCAACGCATTAAGTCTCAAAGAGAATTTAACGATGTTTGTTGGTTCTAGACTTTATTCGATTTTTGTTTTGTCTTTCTGTGCATATTTCTGTGCATGTCACTTTTTTGAGAGGGCGTGGTAACTGCTTTTCGGGTTTTATTATTGCTTTGAGCTTGGTTTGCTTTTTAAGAAGAAAAAAGGTCTGGTCGTGTTCTTGTTTGTTTTACAGAAAAGCCTTGCCCATGTTCTTGAGCTCTTTGCTAGTCAAAATGAAGGACAAAGGATGAGATTTGAAAAATAGAAGAGGCAACCTCGCATCAGCTGTTGAATCGTCAACGGACAGAAATCGAAAGAAAAAAGAAACAACAAAGCCATCTTGTAGAGAGTCTCCTTCATCCAACCAAAATATAACCAAAAATTGCTAGAAAGAATAAAAAGAGAGGCAGAAAATGGACAAAAAGGCGACAACAAATACCAGCCTATTTTTCTTTGGTGACATGTTAAAATCTCGAGATCGAACAAGGATCGTTGATTCGTTGATTCTAATTCTAATTTACTCGTTGATTTTGAGGTTTTGATTTTTAAGCTCAATGGCTTAAACGCAGACGATCTTGATACATCTGTCGTGATTTTGCTAATATCTCGACAATAAATTCTTAGAAGCGAATTACTCTTGAAGAAACCTGGATACAAACCGTTTTCGTTTCAGCGAGATGGGTAGTTTACCCCTGTACCAAAACTGCCATCAAGGATAAAGGATCTATTGATAACGATATGTGATATAGTCATATTTCCTCGACTCTTTCTTGTAGATGATAATTCAACGGTCGTGCAAGAACTGCAGTGTCGTTTCTCATTCAAATATCCAAGTGTCAAGAGATACTAGTGGTTTTGAGGACACTGACCTCACAATAAAATGGCCTCCCCTACGAATCGCAGCCGTTCATCAAGTTTTCGTTTGGACGTCCCCTTAGATCTTAAGAGATAAATCATTATCCACTTCTGTCGCAGACGAACGGACGATGAACGGCAACATTTGCCAAGATACATGTGCGCACATACAATTAATATACCAAATGATCAGGCTTCCTCGAGCCATTTTTGTCGATATACTTTTGAATGTAGTAGCTTTGGTAATTTTGCGTTGGAAAACATCTACCTTTTCTGCTATTCTTGCAGCACCCATTTGTCTGAAACGTTCCATTTCTCCAAACATTTCCAGTACATCTTCCTTTGTCCGAATGGTATCCTCTTTGCTCTTTTCCCTTCTACTTATAATCCTCCTTTCTTTGTTCTTCTTCACATTCCTTTAGGTCTGTCCAAAATGTCCAAAAATAGCGTTATTTTTGCTTTTTCTATAAAGTTTCCAGGTGACACTCTTCTTCATTAAGTTTTTCTCTCACAGACTGGTTCTTTTAATGCCTTGGCCAACAAATTCCCAATATCTTCCGATAGCATTTCGTTTCAAATCATTTTATTATCTTTGACATTTACGTGATTATTGTTCGATTTTCACATCATACGTTTGCTGTGGGAAGGATGCAAGCTCGCGAAATCTCAAACCATCAAGACTCTTAAAGTAACCACAAATATAGTTGAAGGACAGTCAAACGTTCTAAGCGAACACTGGCTTTTAGATAGACTTTAGATATAGACCTAGAGCTTCCACTATTAAATTACTTAATCATGCTGTTCGTCCTTCTTAGATGGGTTCCATGGTATTCATTTGACAGTCCTGAGTTTTTCCAAGAACCATTTGCCCATGGGGAATATGTTTTTGTCATCTCAATTTATATTTGTATAATATATTGATTTAAAGCCAACCCTAAGAGTGATGGGGAGAGATAGAGAGGTTTGAGACACAAAACGAATTAGATCTATTTGTGTTACAAGCACTTGTGTTGTCAAACTTATAAAGTGAGGACGAGAATCTTAACTTCTCAGCAATATGAATTTATACGTTGATCTCTATCAGGTTTTTAGACAGGTTAATATAATGCTTCAATAATGGAATTTAATAATGTATTTAGATTGTCATCTATATAATATAATAATAATAATAATAATAATAATAATAATAATAATAATGATACTACTATTACTACTACTACTACTACTACTACTACTACTACTACTACTACTACCACTACTACTACGACTACTACCACTACTACTGCTACTGATCAACCAACTGAAATGCTTCAAGCCACGCAATCGAGTCCACCCTTCTAACTGCAGCGGCCAAGGAGACCAAGGTCAGGGTCGCTCCCAGCCAACCTCTAGCAACCAGAGAACCTCTGGCCTGCAAACCTACAGCGTCAACAGAACCTCCGGCAATTTTCCTGTACGTTCCACATCCAGAGGACACGATGCAGCTTCAGGAATTCTAGACTAGATTTTTTTTTTCAGTTTGTGCATTAATATTTCGTGTAATTTTTTTCTCGATATCATTTTTATTGACAATGTTTAAATGCAATTACCATCAAAGCACCCCGTTCATAATGATAAAGAATTTGTAGTATACAATTGGCTGTTTTTGCTTTGGTTTTTAAATAATGGCGTGTTTCTTTTTTCAATGACATTCGTTCATGGAATTTCTGAAATATTTTTTTTTTATTCTGTAAAATTTACCGAAGGATCGAAGCAAATGGCGTGCCATGACCACCGATGTCTATTTCAGACCTGGTACATGAAGAAGAGAAGATAATTTACCACTGGCCGTTTTTTTCCCGTAACACATTTGTAGGTTTGACCCTTTCAGCGCCATTAGCCAATACAACGGGATGAGCATGATTAAACTCTTTGACCACTATTAGCACATAATATATCGGGATGAGCATGATTTAACTCTTTGACTACAATTAGCACATAATATATCGGGATGAGCATGATTGAACTCTTTGACTACAATTAGCACATAATATATCGGGATGAGCACATTCGTGTTCATCCCGATATATGGGCAAATTGTAGCCAAAGAGTTAAATCAGTCTCGTGCCTTATATGAGCATATGACAGTCAAGTACGTAAATCGCAGTCGTGACAATATATTATCGATTGGCACGGAAAGGGTTAATTGTATTTTAGGCGTGCGTTAGATCTTCGTCTTGTCTTGTAACCAAATTGTCACGGTGACCCGGATTCTCGTAACAGACCTTATCTTAGGCTGTGCAATGCTCTTCAAGATTCAGGGGCAAAGATCTTTTTACTTAACTACCATGAATACCAATGTAGAGAGCTAATCTCCTATTTGTCCTTTTACATTCTCTTAAAGATTTTTGTTTCTGTAATTGATGTTTGTATGAACGAAAGCTGTAAACTTTGCTACTGATTCTTTCATCTTTTTGTTAAGTTTATTTTGGTTCATCCTGAGACCGTCTCCAGAGAAGGTTTACAAACGTTTCCTTCCGTTAATATCTAGTCACATTTTAGACCATTGTACAATGTTTGATTGAGATAACTACACACAATTTCAAGGTGAGATTTTTACGTGCATATGTCATTAACATGTCCTACAACCGCCTTTTATTTATCAAACACGTTTTACCATTTTGTTGAATTTCATTTTCCAATAGAAATTTACCAGATGCATTAAATCATACAATATTATGTACAATATTATGGATGTGTAGATAGGCTAGTGTGTGTGTGTTTTTCAAATCTATTTTTGTACATCTAATCTCTCTGCATATTTATTGATATTATTACTATATTTTTAACCAAATATACTTATAATATTATATTGCTTCTAACGGGCACTAAGATTTTTCTCAGAAAAAGAAAGAGCGCTATAAAAATGTCTATTATTATTATTATTATTTATTATTATTATTATTATTATTATTATTATTATTATTATTATTATTATTGTTATTTATTATTATTATTATTATATTATTGTTATTATTATTAACGTTATTATTATTAACATTATTATTATTTACTCATGCCTTGTTTTCGGAGGGAATGATTAAAGCGTAACATGTTCTGTCCTGTTTTAGTATTAAAGAGAAGACTTTTAATTAACACTCTTAGTTTCGTTTTTTTTAATTTATATTTGTCTTATAGATATTTATTCGTCACGTGTAAGCACTGGCTATTTCTAGTGTCGAACGAAAATGACATTGGACGCGGTAAGTATTAGTTGTTATAAAAGGTCATTTCGTTCGAATAACCCTTACATTTCCGGTTATGATTGCAGAGTCATGTTGGGCTTTGATTACCATCTCTGATTTTTCTTGATTCGCTTACAGTTATTGTAGATCTATACTTGGTCCTGACTTTTCCAGTGCTTGTATATTATACCATTGCAGGTTCTCACAGGGAAAGTCGAGTTGGTGCACAGGTTATGACAAGGGTCGATGGGTTCCGTCACATTGTGTCCCACAGTCTAAGATGGGTTCCGTCACATTGTGTCTGTCCCACAGCCTAAGATGGGTTCCGTCACATTGTGTCCCATAGTCTAAGGCCTTAGAGGAAGCAGCAAGCGTCCATCTATAATGTTATTTAATTTATTGCAGGAGATAAATAATTTCTTCTTTTGTTCGTTTGTTTTTGTTTTACTGTTTTGTTGTTGTTGTTTTTTGTTGGTTTTTTTGTTTGTTTTTTCTTTTTGTTTTTTTTTTTGTTGGTTTGCTTTTTAATGACAAGGCAAAACTATAGCTCAGTACAGTTTTTTTTGCAACTATTGACTTCTTTTTCTTTTAAACTAGAAGTAATAAACACTGATAACGCCAAACATTCATGTTTATTTTTGCCACAAACTTACCCTTTGAAGAAAATGTGTCATTTCATCTCTTGAAAAATAATGAATTATTTCATTAAATTGATTTATTGGTGTGCATATATACACATGTATTGTACATAATTTTATAACTGTAATCTTTTTCAGGCTGAAATTCAGAGGATCACTCAAATATTTTACAAAGCTATTGATAAATCTAATAGAGGTAATAAAATGAAATCCTTTCACTCAATTTAAGTAGAAATCATTAAATTTCACATATGGAAGGAAATTTCTTTATAAAATAACTAACACCCGTGTTAGCCTCCATGTTCTTAAGATAACATAAGTTTGTTAGAAAAGACTAAATATTTCCATTGCTTAATTGATAATTTCGATCATGAATATTGGATGACATCATAATACCTGTACAATGTATTAAGTATTGAGTCTTTTGAAGCTCTGATTTTGTTGCGATTGATTTTTTAAAATTTATCTTTCCGTATAGAATTTTGTGTTGATTTAAGAATGCCATAGATAAAGCATGAATTCTTTCAGGATTTCTTTAATTGAATTTTAATTTTAATACCTTTTCCTGCTATAAGGTGTTCTAGATGAGAGTAGCTTTTCTCATGCTATTGTTGGTTTGCCGAGGGGTCCCACACAAAGTATCCTCAATTTTCACATTCTCCCAGAGGAAATGAGGGAGAAAATACACAGAAACCTTCCTGAGGTGAGCTGTCCCATACTTCAAAGCTTCTTACTAGAATGAATATTATAAAAGCAGTTTTTTCAATTTAAAGATGAAAAAACAAACAAATAACCAAATATAGGCAACTTTCTTGTTCTTCCCTTTTATTTTCTGGCACAGCCAAATTTAGTGTTACTGTAACATCATTGCAGGTTACAAGATAATAATATATATATGTTCTGTTTTCTGCATCCTGACTGCATTTCTTGCATCCGAGTCATCTTAACAAACAAAACTTTATTATCCATTATCGGAATGATATCCTACATCTTTTAAACTGAAATGGTATTTACCATTGTAACACACACATACACACATACACAAACAGACACTCACTCAAACAAATCTCTAAACATGATTCTTTATTCAACAAATTATCACATGTATTTTATAAATCTTGTGTATTTGTATGTGACAATAATCTTGTTCTTCTTCTTTTGGCTTGTCCCGTTAGGGGTCGCCACAGCAGAACCTTTGTCTCCAAACAATCCTGTCCATTGCATATACCTCTTTCATACCAGCTGATATAATATCTTTCATAATTCCATCCATTTACCTTCTTTTCAGTCTTCCCCTTTTCCTCTTACTGGTTGTGACATCTTCAGCATTCCCTTACCAATATACTCTTCATATCTCCTCTGAACACGACCAAACCATCTCAATTTAGATTCTCTCACCTTGTATCCAAACCTGCTCACATTCTCTCTAATGTGCTTATTTCTGATCATGTCTTATCCTGTTACACCTTTTTAGAGACAAGGGATCTTCATTTCAGCCACCTCCAGCTCTAATTCCTGCCAGTCTGTAAATGCAACAGTTTCTAAACCAAACACCATTGCTGGGCAAACAGTTGTCTTATACATCTTCTCTTTCAATTTTCTAGGTATCCCTTTTATCACACATAATGCCTGACACTCTTTTCCATTCACACCATCCTACTTGCTCTCTCTTCTTCACTGTGCTTCTACAATCTCCACTACTGTGGTCCCAATATTTAAATATCTACCGTCTTCACCTCATCGCCTTGTAACAGAATTGTGCCTCTATCCTCTTCCTCATTTAGACCCATGTACTCCTGATTACTCCTGTTGACCCTCATCCCCCTCTTCTCTGGTGCATTTCACCACTTAGTTTAGATTTACCTCAATCTCTTTCTTGGACTTACTGTATAGTACAATGTCATCAGTATATATCATCGGTTGTATGTGACAATAATGATTTACAAAATTAATAAAATGAAACAGTCTACATATATTTCATGGGATTGTTTCCAGACTAAATTTCACTTGCCTAAGATTTGGTTGTCTTTGCAATTTTTTTATTTTTAGTTTGCCAGCCAAACTGGTTTCTACACCCCAAGCGTTTACGAGTCTGAGGTGCCATCTGACAACATTTTGAAAGAAGTAGCTGAGAAAATTCATAGGAAGGATTGGGACATGGTTGCAAATCATCTCGGGTTCTTTTCAGATGATATACAAACGATTCGGGCCAACAATCCTGGCAGTACATACAAACAGGTAAATAGCTTTCATTTGACTGGTTTATACTGGAGTTATGATATCATGAACATTGAGTTGAGTTGAAAAAAAAAAAAGGTTTGCTGCAGGACAAAGGGATTTCAAGTGCTGCCCAATAAAAATAAAATATATGATATGTGAAAGATGAAAAAATTCAGGTAGATTCGTAACCAACAACCATAACAACAAATCAGATGACAGAAAAAATAATGTGAATAAATTGCGGTTGATACACCTGAAAGGACAAAGAGCTAGAAATACGGTAACCATCTTTTCAAGACAATTAATCGCCAAACAGTGTTACCACTTGAAGAATCCAAAAATGAAATATAGCTGTACAAGATCTGATGTTCATTACTTTTACATTACCATCTTCAAGTTGAGATAATCATCAGTATTCATATTTCCTTTGCACTTTCAGGTTATGGAATAAACTTCCAATTAATGTAAAATACAGCCAAGATAAAGAAAATTTTAAACAGAAAATTAAATGTACAACACTAATATCTATATACCAATTTGTTACTTTTTGATGCATTGACAAGAATATGCAGTTAACTGTGTTTGTCAACTATTATGAAGATAAGACTAAAAACAACATAGAAAAAAAAATCAATGCTTTTAAAATTATTAAGACTTACACCATAACATTTTAAAATAACATGAAAAGAAGTAATCTGAACTGATTTTAGTCACTGATATTGAATTCGATTCTTTGATGATATTTTCAGAATCCTCTTTAGACAATACTGATTGGTTTAATTCATTTGCTTGAAAATCACGTTATGAAAATAAGAAAAACAAAGATACAGCACATGTAGGGGCTGGTTGATAAGATTTGTTGCGCATAAGTTGTGCAATTTAGATTAATTTGAATAGATGTTGATATTGTTAGATTATTTTTTTGTATATCACTAAAGCTCATACTTTTTTTTTTTAAGGACACTTGTTTTACCCAAATGACAAACCCCTTGAGAATTTATAATTGCGTTTACTTGAATGTAGCCACCCAGACACGCTTCCTGCTTGCCAGTCTCTCTAGAGCCCGCCTCCCCCAGCCTCTGCAATGTCATGTACCTCTAGCCAGTTCGCAATGTCCTCTTTCCACTGTCTTCTAGATCTGCCCCTGCCTCTTTTCCTTTCTATTTTCCCATCCACTATTGTTTCCACTACTGATTTGTGTCTCTTAACAAAGTCAAAATATGATAACTTTTTTTTTTTAACGTGTGTCGGATTAAGTAGCTACCATTTATGTTTAGATATTTTCTGACTCCTTCCATTATGATTTTTTGTTGCAATATTTTGAGAATTTTTCTTTAGTTAATGGACTCAAAGACAAACCAAAATGCATTGTTAAATATATATGTAAAATTATTACTACTACCTTACTTTATCTGAATTTTTTTTAAAAATAAGTACATTATGTGGACTTTAAAGCTTCTACACATGCAGGGCTCTGTCTTCTCAGCACCAAAGTCCAATTAGACTCCGTCTCCAAAGGGTTAACCCACATTTTGTTTTCCCGACAGGCATATCAAATGCTGCTTGACTGGAAGATGCGAGAGGGACAAAATGCAAAATGTAGCACACTAGAGAGGACTCTTCGCCAGGCAGGAATGATTGAGGCGTCCCTGATTTTAGCACCTTGAATTAGAGAATGCAAGGTTTTTTTATTTAGAAATGGATTAGACAGATCTGCCAAGATTCCCAACATCTGATTGCCTGTGCCACAAGCGGATGACCTTATGTGACTAAAAAATAATAACACATGGATAAGATAAGGAGAGTTTGAAAATCAACTGAACCGAATTTCTCTATTTTATTTGGTCGTTTTGGTCATTAAAGGTATTTCACTGATACGGGACCAAAATATGTAGGATGTCCAGTCACAACACTGTCTATAACCCTTCATAATGATCTCAAAAGAATGCCGAATGAAAATATAAAGTTGTCATCTTATGAAGACCTCAAGACCATTTGCCATTAGAGAAATTGCAATTGATAGACAGGAATGGAAAGTCTTCTGCAAAAAAAAAAAAAAATGAGGGCTGCTGAAGTAAGTCAATTTTTTGGTAGGTCAGCATTTCCTTCCCAATTGGATTGCATCTGAAAATTATATCTGTAAAGAAAAATGAAATTCAAGGTGTTTACTGGGACAAAAATAAACCAAATAAAAAACAACCCCAAAACAATCCTTTTTTAAAATAATCAGTCCAATAAAGACATATCTCCTCATGTTTGTATCCAGCAAAGTTTTCATATTATACTATATTATATTATACTCATATTATATTTTGTGGTAACAAAATCCACTCCTTCTTATAAGAAAATATAAAACCAAAAACAATCAAAATGACACCTCCTACAACCCCCTCTCTACACACATACCCACACATACACAAAAACCACCAACACCATCCCCTCTTCCCAAAAGAAAAAAGAACGAAAAAACCCATCAACAAAACAAAACAACAACAAAAAACAGCCCAGCAACAACAACAACAAGAATCACCAAAAAAAGAACCCAAACAAACTCTTCTTATGAACTGTGTTCTACTTATAAAAAGAACCCAAACAAACTCTCCTTTTAAACTGTGTATTACTTAGAAATTTCTTTGGCTATTTAAATTAAATTTGATATGCACATCACTTAACTGGCGTTAGATTTGGTTGACATTCATGAATTGACCATTCAGCTTAGCTTATAAAAGGGAATCAAATTTTTTAATGTTCTGTGCAATACCTTACATTTCCATCATTATCTTGTATTACTGGTACATTTACATTTCTTCATTTCAACTTTTTATTTGAGCACTAGCTGTTTTATGTCATGCCAATTTTTTTTTTTTTTTCCTTTTTTTTTTTTTTTTTTTAACACCAGAATATATTAGTTCCCGTGTATAGAAAGTATTTTTGAGTCAGATATTTTAACTTTGGTGCTATTGTAAATAGACATTAATAATTGTATCATGTGAAACAAATTATCCAGTAATGCCAATTGTCTTAATTGCATGAGAGATGTAAATCAAATAATTTAATGTTGATTTTAATGGTGTAACAGTTTTTCTCTCTAAATTCTAATGTTCATCATTTCCATTGTAACCAAAATAAACATTTTCTTCTTACTCATATTCCTTTTCCCTCAATTGAATATTCTGTTATTTTGTATAATTTTGGTATAATAATAAAAAAAAAAACTGGCATTTGTAAAATTTCAATTCAATGAAAGATTATTTCAGCATGATTCAAAATAAAAACAAGACATAAGTGACATCATTTTTAAAAACTCTTTATTTCAATTTAAGACAACACAAATATGAAGAAAAAAAAACTATTATGAAAACTGCAACAATGGTGTTTTAAAAAGATTTTAAAAGAGTAATCCAACATAATTTTTTTATAGAAAATTTTGAGAAAATTCTTGAATGAAATTCAAGCATTTGCAGCAGATTTTGTGAAATAATGTAAAAATGTATATACAAGAAATACATTTTTCATTAAAGAAAAAAATTGCATTCCTCACAGTGTGAAGAAGACAGACAACATGTCACTTAAAGAACACAATGTATAGAAATAAATAAAACCCTGTAATTTTATATTCTAAATGACTACATAATTTTAAAAATTAATTGATAAAATAGAAACATGTTTATTTTCTTAATATGACATGACACAAATTTCTATTCTTCAAATCTTTTCTTTAAAAAAAAAAAAAACCCAATAAAATTGGCAGGATAAAACTTCATTTTAAATGAAATATATAAGAAAAAAATTATATTATTGTTTGTGTCTCTGTGTGTGTGAGAAAGAGAGAGAGAGAGAGAGAGAGAGAGAGAGAGAGAGAGAGAGAGAGAGAGAGAGAGAGAGAGA
>JBBPCV010695172.1:0-11087 GCA_037974505.1 Plocamopherus tilesii
GTTTAGTTTTTATGGTTGACATGGTAGGATTCAGTTAGTTTAGTTTTTATGGTTGACATGGTAGGATTCAGTTAGTTAAGTTTTTGTGGCTGACATGGTAGGATTCAGTTAGTTTCGTTTTTATAGGTGACATGGTAGGATTCAGTTGGTTTAGTTTTTATGGCTGACATGGTAGGATTCAGTTAGTTTAGTTTTTATGGTTGACATGGTAGGATTCAGTAGGTTTAGTTTTTATGGCAGATATGGCTGCCACTCGTGATTTGAAAACATTCTTTGGATGTCGAAAGAAGTTATTTTGGGATTCCTCAATGCATATACACATCTGTTGCAGCTATGCTTACTTTTGCTAGCAGTCCTCACAGATCTGTAGTGGCAGTGGGATCTTCTACAGAAAGACCTTTATCAAATGCAGCAGTCACACACACAGATTGAATTTTTGTGATCTCTTACACACTGATCTGTGTTACTGTTAGCAATAGCAGGCACAAGGACAGATCTGTTGTAGCAATGTGACCTTCTAAGGATGGACCCATTTTAAATTTAACAATCCTACAGACTGACCCTGCCTAGAATGGCAATGCTGCTCATTTTAAGCTGTAGATGAGTGGTTTCCATCAAGGCAAAAGTGAAATTTATTTGGCCTGGATTTTATTGAGAGATACCTCAAATGTATTTTCTCACCGAGCCATTCGAGAGTTGCTACAGTGGGCTGATCACCTGCTTATCATTATTTCTTGATCCATAGACATTTCAGTCATGATGCTCTTTTCATGACCAAGCGCAGACAGGGTTCCCTATACTGTTAAAGCGGTAGTTGGGAAAGGGATAACAAAACAAAACAAAAACAGACTGATTTGTAGTAGCAATGTTACGTTTTGTTTATGTTTTTGATACACATGGCCTTGAGTTAGATCATACACTCACTTATATGGATCTGCAATGGCAATGTGATTTTCTAGGGACAGTCATTTGTTACAGTTAGCGTCAAACCATTTACACAGACACTCACAAACAAATACAAGTTGCATTTTGGCAAGGAGGGTGCTAGTAAATATGTGCTTTTCACTTGAGGCACATTTAACATGGTGTACATTGCAATACACAGTCCTTTTCAATAGCTTGATATTAATGTAGTATTTCTTGTTGTGAAGAATCCACTACCATCAAATTAGTATTGTATTTCTAATACTGCACTATAATGACAAAAAAAAAAAAAAAAAAAAGAGCCGAAAATGTTTGAATAGTGCAAACTTGAGTGAATTCTCTGAGTGAACAAAGCTCTGTGGATTTGTCACTTGGTACCAGAAAAGATATGCATGTATTTTGTTTTGCCAGAACACATTAGATTAGCTGAGAGTCATGGATGTTTGGGGGTGGTCCTGTAGGTATCGACCTGTTCTTATATCCCATTCTGGTGCCAGTGTATGATAGATAACCATTCCCTGTGTTGTATCCAAGCTTTGGTCAGTGTTTACAAATATTAAAAAAAAAATTTTTTTTAGACTCCTGAAAATCCAAGGGTTCTGAAAATATTAAGAAGCGGCAAGGCCCTGAGTATAAACTTGCACAAAAGATACTTTCTCATCATGCGAAGTTCTAAAATAAAGGAATAATGATGGAAATGAATCCTGTCTTGTCTTTTAGAGTTGAGGGGAATAACTTTATGAATGACATTGATATTTTTAATGTTCAAAAGATGTGCAGAGTAGGAGTATATTTGTAATATGAACATGGTGATTCACTGGTTAGACTCATTATAGACTCACATATTTAGTTTGCAATTGAATGACTTTATTTTCATGCAACTTGTGCATAGATTTTAACAAAGAAAAGTTTGCTGCATTTTTCTTGTATTTTGTTTTTGCTTCTGACATTGACACAACCAGTTTCTTTGAAAGAAAGAAGTAACATAAAATGTGTACAGAAGTCTTAACATTCCCAAGTACTGCAGTTTGAGCCACTGATATATCACAAGAATGAATTTACCAGCTTTTAATAAATGGCAGGGCAAGCAAGTGTTCAAATATGGTATACAATGTGAAATATTCAAATTCAACTCAATATATACAAAATGTGTAATCACTGAAGATTCTTCAAGTTTTCAGCGAAAGGCTGGTTACAGACTATGAGAAAACAAACTAATCTGCTTATTTTGTTGTTGCACTCTTAAGTGGAAAGGTTGTTTGTAGTGCGCTATTAATGTCTGTGGAATGTTCAACTGTATGAAAAGTTTGAGGGGAATAGGTATGTACAAATTTGGAGACCAGGTGGGAGTTCTGTGTTGTGCTGGAATGTCACCATTAACTTTTGTTAAAGGAAAACCTGTAAGTCTTTCTTGTTGTCTCTGTGGCACCTTGGTTATAAGGAGCCGCAATGTTATGTATACCACACTGTTTATTGTCATTTCAGTGTATCTTTTTAACATGGGTAAGGGGACTACTGAAGTTATTTTTGGTTTGATGAAAGAAACAAAGCATGGATGCTGTTGACACCTTTAACATTTGAACATTGTGTACTAGCTTGATATCTTTTATCATAACTGATCTAACTTTAACTTACTTTTGTGTGCATGTGTGTATGTGCGTGCGAGTGTTAAAGCATGTATGCATATTGCATTGGGAGGGTGGACGGATGATGGGGAGGTCATGGGATATCCATGGGTGTACATTTTTATGAAAGTCATTAGTTAGAGGCTACGCTTAAATTTAAACCATTTTAATGCATCTGTAATTTTAAAGAAAAGAAGGAATAACAGGTGAAACTTAGAGACATTTTTTAGACTTGCTGAATTTCTTCTTGAATGCTGCATTGTTCCAACAGATAGGTAATGAGGAATATTTTGTATACATATATTAACTAGTAAAATTTATATCTAAAATATTATTCCAATATAATTTGAAAGAAACGGAACCAAGTTTAGATGTAACAGTAACAGCATATGCCTTCCTAGGATTTCTGTTTTCTTTGTTTGCTGTTCTTTTCTGTTGTCATTTTTTAGTTTTATTCAAGTGCATTATTGCAGTCAGACAAATTTCTGTTTTACACATTTGTAATCTTGTACCCTTATTTCCATAACTAATTATTAATCAAAGATTGTAATAAAATTAACAAGCCAAGGAAGACTTTTGTGTACAAAACAACAACAATAATAAAATGAATTCAGGAACTGCTGACTAATCTATGTTATAAGGATATGGAAATATTAGGTGACTTATGTACACAGCCTGGGCTTATGGGGACTCTAAACGTCCTGATGATAATCTTTGGTTGCCATGTTATTTGGCACACAACGTCCTGAAAATGTGAACATGATCATGGCATTCATCGACATAATGTGGTATAAAAATGTAATATGGTAGTGTAGATATTCTTTTCGACACACTCTATTAAAAGTTTTGAAGACATAAAACTTCGTGACCAATGTAATTGAAAATAGACTTTGGCTTGAGTAAAAACCATTGTATTAAAATTAACCTGTAAAATCATAAACATTTTATAAAAATCACTGCAAACAAATGAATGATTTATCTTTATGTAAAGGTAGTAAAAAAGATTGAAATATCTGATCTTAAACTTAAAGTAGAAATTTTCATGATAATCTCTGCTTACACTAAGTTCAATGAATAGAAATTGAACAAATTTAATATGGGAACATTTTTCTTAAACAAGATCAATTCTGCAAACACATTAAAGAGTGTGCCGATGAAAGAAAACATCTGCTGCCATGATATTGCACTTTTGTACCTTATATGATACAATGTAAACAGGTTATAGTCACTGCATCATATAATAATGATAATGATGCTGATAGTAATTGAAATAATAATAATAATCATAATAATAATAATGCACATGGAAATTTACTTACATTGGCATCCTAGTTACATTATACACTTACAAGGCAATGATACAATTTTACACTTAAGTACACTATTCAATCTTTGTTGCCACAGTGTGATGCTCTCTATCATAACAATAGTCTGCCTAAGAGCACATCCCTCGGGAAATTAAAAAACTGGGCTCTTAGCTGTGATCTTAGAATCTCTCAAAGGAGTTTGGAGATCAGACTGTAACTCTCCTATTTGAATGATCAACCAATCAAATACAAGTAGGTGGTTCTGCCTAGTGGGTAGCGTGGTCTAGAGGTAAGACGCTCGGCTTGTAATTGAGAGGTTGCTGGTTCAAATCATGCTGCAGGTCCTTGGGAAAGGTTTTCCATTTACACCATGTTTTCCTCACCCCCGCTCAAGTGTTATGAGTACCTGGCCGTAAACATCATTGTCTCCCTTGGAAGTCTAACAGGCAGCATGTTATGTTTTATGGGTTCAGTGTTGCTGTTGGCTGGGGACCCCTTGTAAAGTTCTTTGAACACACTTAGTGGATATTGCGCTACATAAATTATAAAAGCTCCATTTTTTAATTTTTTTCAACTTTTATTTTATTTTATTATTTTTTTATTTTTATTTATCACTCTTGTGACCTCTCACTATCAGCCCATAAAACACCCCATGCTAGCATTCATTGACATGAAGTTTTGACGGCATGTTAGATCAAAAGTCTAACAAAACAGGTGTTGCTGGCCAGGTTTATCTAAAAAGGCTTTGACAAGTCTGTTTGTCTTTTTCCATATTACATGTCACATCAAAAAAAGATCTCATTTTGCAAGGAAGTTGGAATTTTCCTCAGAGAGATGATCAACATTACAGAGGGAAGTTACAAATCAGGGATGCCCTTATTAATGTAAGCTCTTAGGCAGTGTGCTGTGCTGTTAGGTTGTGTTTTTACACAAGAAAAATTCCTTTATATGTGAAAATTGTGGTCTTGGTCAGACCATGCTCTTAGGCAGAGACTACTGAATCACCAAAACATATCGTCAGGACCATCACGTCAAACATGTTCATATTTTCGTAAGATGTATACATATTTAAGCCCAAGATTTTTGCTTGAGCCCTAAAAGTTCAGGCTGTTATCATATGTCACTTGATTTTGCAGAGAAGTTGCCATGGCATTTGTTTTTTTTTCAATTCAACAATTTTTATTCTTTTTTTTTTTTCTGAGCATGTTGGAAATATGTACTTTGCTAAAAACCTGTGGGTGGACTCTTTATCATTATTTTATCATTCAAACGGCCAATACCTTTAGCGTCCCTTTCAACCAGGAATTCCTTTACACTGGTCTACTAAAAAACATCAACACATTCTTATTTACTTTTATAATATAAATATATATAGAAAAATCTAATTTATGGTTCAGCTTATTATACATTTATTTTGATGTGCAATCTCCATAGACTAGAAATGTGTACTTTCTTGTAAATTTTTAACTTATTCTTATAGATTTTCTTTTCATGCTATATTTCAGAGCTCTTTCTTTTTCTAATGCAGTCATTTTTCATTTTCTTTTCTTCTTATTTATTTATTTTTTTATTTTTTTTTTATTTTGGCTCAGAAGTGCACTTTTTTCCAATTTTTTAATTCTTGCATTAAATCCCATATTATTAGTGAAAATTTCTTGATTTTAATTTTTAACTATATATCAATTGATTTGGACAGAATGTTAATTAAGAATAATAGACCTTTTGAAAGATATTGACTAAGATATATCCAGAAAGTAGGAGTAAACTGAATTTATAACATGCAAAAAATAGATAATTATCTTTTTGACAAGGTCTGTTGCATCATTTATTATTTACATTTCACAGTGATCTTTTTGTTTTTATTCAAACTATTCTCTTTGCTATTTGTCTTTTAGATTCTCTCCCCTATCAAGACCCAGTGGATGATGCAACTGAAGGGGAACAAGATATTGGAGCACTTCGTATTCATGATGACAGCGAATTTCCTCCAGTTTCTCATAAACAATAACATACATGAATGTATGAAATATGTCTTTCCCCCATCTCAAATAAAGACTGGATCAATATAAAGCTTTTCCATAATTGTGAGCTAAGATATTTGGGCTTTTGATCAAGTTATTGCCTTTTCTGTCTTGTTTTGTTTTTTTTATTTATATAGATAGATATCTATATCCCACATCTCATTTCTACGTTCATAATTGAAAATATTTAAATGAAGAGACAGTAAGGATAATGAGAGGTTGAACTTAAATAAGCAGCTAAACTACCAAACAATTTTTTTTTCTTATAATTAAACTCTTCCTCTCCATTCACCCTACACTCACCTACCAAAAAGAAAGCAAAAAAAAAAAAGAAAAAAACACACCAACAAAAACAAAATAAAACAAAAGCAAACAAAGAAACACCTGTGAAAGAAATTTGATTTATAATTTACAACAGAAGTAAAACAAAGTATGGCATAGTTTTTCATTAGATTTGTTTTTCATTTTATTTGTGGGAGGTTGCTTTTTGTTGTTGTTTTTTTTTTTTCGATTTTGTTAGTTCCGTCCGTTTTTCAATTGCTGCTGGCTTTGTCGGTCTTAATCTCTATCGAACCGTCCGTTGTGGAATGTTCTTATTACCGTCGTGTTATATATATTTTATTTTCGTATAAAGATGAATAAATAAATACACACACACTCACACATACACACACTCATACACACACACTCATACACACACACACTCATACACACACACTCACACATACACACACTCATACACACACACTCACACATACACACACTCATACACACACACTCATACACACACTCACACATACACACACTCATACACACACACTCATACACACACACTCATACACAAGCACTCACACATACACACACTCATACACACACACTCATACACACACACTCATACACAAGCACTCACACATATACACCACACACACACCTCACACATATACACACTCATACACACACACTCATACACACACACTCATACACAAGCACTCACACATATACACCACACACACACCCACACATACACACACTCATACACACACACTCATACACATGCACTCACACATATACACCACACACACACACACCTCACACATATACACTACACACACACACACACTCACAATACACACACGTAATCGAATTGACGGGGCAACATTGAACCCAATGAACCTACTTACCTACTTACCTACTTACCTACCTGCCTGCCTGCCTACCTACCTACCTACCTACTTACCTACCTACCTGCCTACCTACCTACCTACCTACCTACCTACCTACCTACCTACCTACCTACTTACCTACCTACCTACCTACCTACCTGCCTGCCTACCTACTTACCTACTTATCTATCTATCTACCTACCTACCTACCTACCTACCTGTCTACTTACCTACCTACCTACCTACCTATCTACTTACCTACCTACCTACCTACCTACCTACTTACCTACCTACCTACCTACCTACCTACCTACCTACCTACCTACCTACCTACCTACCTACCTACCTACCTATCTACTTACCTACCTACCTACCTACCTACCTACCTACCTACCTACCTACCTACCTACCTACCTACCTACCTACCTACCTACCTACCCGTGAAGTGTAATCCACAACAAATCAAAATTTATAAAATAAAAAAGTCTCCTCTGTCAAGAGAAAAAGAACAAACAAACAAAAAATCGCCCACAGTAACTACAAAAAGATAATAAAGGAAGCAAACAAACAAACAAAACAACAAACTCAAAACAACAAAAATTGTCGTGAATTTTCAAGTTTAAACAATTCTTCGGGAAACAATAAAAAATGACAATGAAAATAGACAATTTAAAATTAATCTTATAATATAATCATTATCATTTGCCTGGAATGGAAAAAAAATAAACACAAAATTTCTAATTCTGGTGAAAAGGGGAAACTTAGGGTAGTTTTAGATGTCGGATCGACTAGTAGGAAGTCAAAGAAAACATTTCGATCTAGAAAACATCTACCCGTGAAATATACAGTCATACAACCAGGCATCGAGGCATTGTCGGAAAGTTCAAGATGGATTTGTGCTCGAGGTATTACACGAATTCCCCCCCACCCCACCCCAACCCTCCCGCCAGCACGCGCACAGGCGTAATGTTCACACACACACACACACACACATACACACACACACACACACAAACGCAATAAGATGTACATATTTGCGCGCGCTCACACTCCCATAAAATAGTCACTTGTCTTTGGAAAAACAAAAAACAAAAAAACAAAAAAAAAAAAAAAAAAAGGAAAACAAACAAGGGAAAGAAGAATGACGAGAAGAAGAAAGAAGCAAGCCAGAGCCCCACACCCCATAAGCCGTGCCTGCTTGATGGAAATTCCAGCCAGCTGCTGAGAGCTGCCTGCTGTATCTGGCGTACAGTTTTACAGTGATCACCTGAGTGGCTTTCACATCTCGACTACCTTTGGACTGGAGGATCACCCATCGCACCATCTACAACGCATCTACGTCTGTCTGACTCTTGGCTTCACTCACCTCGAGATGGCTACAACACTCTCCTTTACGATCCCTCTCCTCACCCCCCCCCCACCGCACTTTGCGCATCCCTCCCCTTTGATCCCCCCTCCTCCCGCCCACTCCCCCCATCCACCAGCCCAGACAAGTAGATCCGACCCCCTGTTGCGTCCAGACAATAACCCCAGTAGGCCGCCACCAGGATAACCACGATGTATGCAAAGGAAAGACGTCATTTAGTGTTAGGAAGTACAAAAAAACAAAACAAAACAGCAACAAAAAACAAAACAAAAACAAACAAAAAAACAAACCATCATATGTTTCCCCTAGAGATTGAAATAAGTGAACGATGAAACCGTTCACGTGCCAACAATTGGGGTTTGATGATAATGTTGATGATAGTGATAACAACAACAATAATAGCAAGAACAACGACAACAATAACAGTGATAATAATAATAATATTAATAATAATAATAATAATAATAATATTGATGAAAGTAATATTAACAATAATAATAATAATAACAAGGATGATATTAATGCTAGTAATAATAATAATAATAATAATAATAATAATAATAATAACAATAATGATAATAATAGTGATAATAATAGTAATGATAATAAAGATAATAATAATAACATAACAATAACAACAACAACAACAACAGAACAACTACAACAACAACAACAATAATAATAATAATAATAATAATAACAACAATAATAATAATAATAATAATAATAATAATAATAATAATAATAATAATAATAACGACAATAATAAATACAATCTTGCTAACACCATGTCATCACAGCCTAGCCATGTTTTGTATCACAAAGGTCAAAGGTGGTTTTGGAATGGAAGTCGATGTAATTCAACGAGAACAACAATGCCAGCGGGATGGATTTTGAACATCATATAAATAGCGACATTTGTTTACGGGAAAATCCATTGTTTCAAATCGTTTTAACGTATTTTAAAGAAAATATTAGGGTAGTCAATGTTAACATAGGTTGTAGATTTCCCAAGTTAAAAAATAACAGGACCCTTCCTTAGAAAAAACATTAAATCACGATATCAGCTTTTTATTCCAAGTTCTAAAAAAACGGAACATTAACACTGTGATTCTTGATTCGCGTTTGCACTTTAACCCTGTCAGTGCCAATCGACGAGATATCGTTACGAGCACGATTTAAATACTAGACTGCCATAATCTAATAATATAAGGCACGAGCATGATTTACTCTTTGACTACGATTTGCCCATAGCACGAACGTGCTCATCCCGATATATGGACAAATTGTAGTCAAAGAATTAAATCAGGATCATCCCGATATATGGACAACTTGTAGTCAAAGAGTTAAATCAGGATCATCCCGATGTATTGGCTTGTGGCACCGAGCGGGGTTAACTCTTTGTCTACCAAATGTAGCCGGTAAGATGGGAGTCCATAGATGGAGACGATCAGGATTCCAATGCCTGGGTACAATTAGCTCCCATTGTATCGGGGTGTCACACAGGTTAAATACGTGTAACACCCATGTCGATAGAAGATGCGATAAACTTGATTCATCCTTCAAGGCAATGTGGATGGGCAGCACGCCTTTTAACAACGATAGCAAACTACAGCGTGGACAAACAGTGTGTATGTGTGTGTATGTGTGTGTGTATGTGTGTGTCTGTGTGTGTGTGTCTGTGTGTGTCTGTGTGTGTGTGTGTCTGTGTGTGTGTGTTCTACCCATACTTGACAACATAATTTGCAATGTGATCGTGAAGGCTAATAGTGCTTGCGTGTGCATACCTACACAAAAACATCCACACACACGTACAGACACACACACACACACATACATGCACACACACACGCGCGCGCGTGAGCACGCGCGCACAAAAAAAGGTAACATGACTGCATACATGACATTAAAATAACATTAACCATGGGCATAACGAATTGCTATGCTACGGTTTGTGGTAGTCAATAAGTGGTTCCATCGCACCTATACCGACATAAAGGCCTACGGTAGTCAAAGAGTTAAATGTCTAGAGAGGATGAAGTCCCTGTGGATACGACCTTGACTGGGTGGTAGACGTTACTGAGAGGGGCTTGCTGGTTTTGGCTTTGGTTTGGTTGGGGTGGCAATGTGGTGATGCGATGGATGCTAGACAAAATATCTGGTCCAGTCAACCAGCTAGGGTGAACCTAAACGATGGATACTAGACAAGTCTGGTCCAACCAACCAGCTAGGGTGAACCTAAACGATGGATACTAGACTAGTCTGGTCCAACCAACCAGCTAGGGTGAACCTAAACGATAGATGTTTTTTTAGTGCAACGTAGCCTTTGGTATCGAATCCGTTCCGTTAAAACCGTGTACACGAGTAATCTAGATAGCACGTGCAAATACGTTCGTTTATCACGGACTTGCAAATAGTTACAAAAAGAAGAAATGGGTCAAGAAAGATCCACAAACAAATAGATAATTACAAAATAGTTTAGTATTAATATAATTAAGCATGTGTGTGTGTGTGTGTGTGTGTGTGTGTATGTATGTATGTATATATGCATAAGTGTATGTATTTGTGTGTGTGCGTGTATTTGTGTGAGTGTGTTTGTGTGTCTATATATTAATTTGTTTATTTACTTCATTTATGTTTTATCTTTATTTATTTAATCGTAATATAACTACTTATTTTTT
>JBBPCV010696282.1:0-11086 GCA_037974505.1 Plocamopherus tilesii
CTCACAAACACACGCACACACACACTTACTATCACATACTCACTAACTAACACACACATACACACTCAATAACACACGCTTTCACAAACACACACTCACTATTGTATGTTTTTATGGTTTTTTTAAACTTGTTTCCTTCCTACCTGAGATTCAGGGTAGAAGTATTTTATATTTCAAATGTCTGTGACTTTCCAGAAGTGGTCCATAGGAGGAAGAGCAAGTCAAGTAGAGGAAAGACATCTTCATCAAAATCAGCTTCTTCTTCAACTTCTTTCTCGTCAACATCATCGTCATTGAGCGAAGAGTCCAGTCGATCCAAGCGTGTCAGTTTTGCATCGGAAGTGTCTTTCCACTCTCCACATGCATCACCTAAGCCTTCCCCGAGGCGAAAAGAAGAGAAAGAAGTCAGTACAGTCAAAAAAGAGGTCGAAGGCATTGAGATGAAGGATGATGTGATAACTCTTCACTTGTTGGAGAAAGGTAGAGGAATGCGAAAAGAATGTTGATCTTATGTTTCTATTTATTAGACCATAGCCTTTGATTAACCTGTCTTTTTTAGAAGTGTTTGTGTTGTATTATTGGATTTATGTACATTGCCTTAGCTGTTACTCTATTGCTAAGATCTTTGAGTTTATGGAAGAAAAAAAAAATAAAATCATGAATGCATTTGGTGAAGATTTTTGGAGGAGTAGAATACTGAAAGCTGTATTGATTACTCAATAAGACGTTCTCTGAAATTTGTCAATCTGAAGCTGTTGCTGCCAAACCATCATGTAGCGAAAGAAATGTCTGAAAAGTTATCAAAAATTATTTTTTATTATTTACATGGATATTTAGGCATTGAAACAATTATTGCAAAATTTATTGCATTGAAAAACTTTTTTTTAAATTAGAATTCATACTTTCTCTTCATAATCCTTACAATAAACAATTTGTTGTTTTAAAAGTAGATATAAGTAGATATGAGGCATAGTTCTTCTTTCACAAATCATATTGTCACTTGGCAAGAGTTAAATCAAAGCCAAGCATCATCCTCCATGAATCTTTTTTTTTTATATCATATCATAGATATTTCTTCCGAATCAACCACACCGCCCGAGCCCATTGTATCTGTGTCAGCAGTCAGTTCTGCATCTTCTACGACTGTGTCCTCTCCTGAGTCTGAGGGCATGAAAACACCTGTTGAATTTGTTGTCTCATCTGCATCAGAAAATAGTGTGGTTGAGCCCAGCGCTTCCTTAATGGAAAACAACAATTTGAGTAAGAAGATTATTAATACTATTCTGTTCATTTGCTCTGCCATATTAAATTATACATTATTTTTGTGCCTACAATGAATATGTCTGTTTTTCTTTTCTTTGTTATTGATTTTTGTAGCATTTTTTAAAAATGTTATTTTGTTTCCTTTTGTCCTTTTCCCCAGTGTTGCTCAAAGGCATAGCCCAAGCATGTGATTCCATGTTGCAGCATTTTGCACAGGCCAAAGATCCTTTTGAAAAGGTTATTAATTTTTTTCACAAAAGTATTTGTGCTTAATATCCGACCCTACATCACTAGTATGTATTTATAATTTAGTTATTGATTCAAGTATCATCAAGTTTTTAAACTCAGTTGATGATGTACTTCTTAATGACATTTTTCAGGTATAATTCACCCCATGACATATTATTTCCTTTCAGGAAATGGGATATATTTGACATAAGATGAATTGAGACATCATGTTTTGTTTGTTCTTTTTTTTTTTTATATAGTTTTTTTGTTTGTTTTTTTAGTTTTTTGGTTGTTTTTTTGTTTTGTTTTTTGTTTTGTTTTTTTGTTTGTCTTTTTTTAAGTTTGGTTCTGGTTCATGCAAATAAGAAAACACGTACAGAAATAAGATATATTTCATGAATAAGTAAATATATTCTGTTGTAATTCATTGGCTTACAAATTTGCCCGCACATTGTTTGATACGTAAATCTCATAAAAAATTGTTTTGAATTCATCAAGATCGTTTTTTGCATATCTCATTGATGCATCACCATATTGTATAATTACAATCATTTGACATTTCTTAATCCAACAGCTTCGCCTTGGAAGCTCCTTGGACAGCCCTGAGGTTGCGGCATTGGTGTACTGTGAGCTGTGTCCTGCTGTGGAAAGGGTAATATCTCATGGAATGCGGGAGTATGACACAGGTGTCCACATTTTTGGCAAAGTGCGTCTGACGCCTTGGCGAGTGGCTGAGATGACTGCTGAGCTAGGTGAGCCCATAGGAATCAAGACCTGCCGAAAAATGAAAATTAAAAAACATATTTATTAAAAAAAAAAAAGAAAAGAACTATCTGGGAAAACATTTCAGTTTCTACTTAAAGTATACTCTGAAGACAGTAAGAAATTCTTAGGACTTTGATGATTGTGGTAACCCAAGGGAATTTTTCTGTCTCCAGACGTTTAACACTATTTGATTTTAAAATTGATTTGGTTTATGTAACAAAATTTTATTTTTCTAGATCTCTGCTTTAAAGGGAATCTAGTTGGAGTCGTGATCTATTTAATTAATTTTCAATACAGGAGAACCTCAGAATAAAGACCTCCTTGAGGCAAGAAGAAAACTCATCATAGGGAGATGTTTTTTATTAAGTCTATTTTATAATGTTAGGTCATGAGTCTATTTTTATGTTAAATAATCGGTCTTTATTTACACTGACACCTGCAATACAAGTAAGGGAAGAGTTATAAACAAATTGATAGAAAGAATTTCATATAAACTGTTACAGCGACATTGTAGATATGAATTATCACACAGCTTGCAAGACCAGATGTTATGCAGGTTGTAAAATTATCAAGTATCTTGGTTAAAGAAAGCTTCACTGATTTGTCAGCTGGGATTTCGTTTTCTATCACTAGACCATAAACATCACCTTATTAGCAAAAGGTTGGAAGCAATTTCTGTAGTTGGGTAAATGTCAGCAGGAGGTACCCTTCATTATGGGTAAAATGTCATGTGGCTGTTCTGTGCATACGTTTGTCAGTTTGATTTAAGGAGGGTTAGATTTACACAGATAAGGATGTTTTCTTTTATTCTGATTTTTTTGAGTGCTTGCCCTTTGCTGTTTCCATGGACTTGACTTCAACTCCTCCCAGCAACCTTGGTACACTTCATTAAAAAAACAAACAAACAATATCAGCTCTTTTTAATGAGGGACATATTTACAATACATCAAGTGACTTTCCCCAAAGCAACATATGAGCAATTTTATTGGAGTCAATCAGTGCAATGAATCTAGTGATACACTAAACCAGTTCTAGAATGAATATCGTCAACTAAATGAATGACCACAGTGTGTCTAACATTCCCCAGGCTCCTAGGGACTGAATGAATGATCAACTTAGGTTGAATCAATTGATAACAGTTGTTCTGAAGAGGGCATGGGGTTGTAATGGGTTGTGCCTGTTTTGGGTTGTTGTTAGTCATTAAATAGAGGTAGTCATAATTTGTGGTTTTATGTAATAACAGCAATTCTTTATTTGATATTAGATCTTAAATTGGAAGTGTTCATTACTGTTCGAATCTTTATCCAGAAGTTCTACTATATGTAAAATATTTTTCTTAATATTGTCATCCCCCTTGATATTTTCATTTTTAAACTTTTAAAATTTTACTCAAAAGCAAAAAAAATTCTGTCTTGCTGATATTTCAGTTTCTCCTGTTGTTGATATTTTTCAGGCCCCTACACCAGACCCTTGCATGACTTAGCCAAAAGCTTGAGGCAGAAACAAACTTTGTCCTCCACAAGGCATAAATTTTATGCTTTTGTGGCTGGCTTGCTCAAGTAAGTAGGCAATGAAATGAAAAATCCACAGAGCTACTGTCTAGAAGGAGATTTTGGATTGTGGTACTTTTAATACACTGACCAATGGCCAATGAGAGACTGTTTATCTTTCCTGTTTAAAACTATTGATGCTTATTTATTTAAGATATTTATGTCCCAGCTATTTTTAGATACCACGTATAGATCACACAAACAATTTTACATTTGTGTTATGATTAAAAGAGTTTCTGCTTGTTGTCTGAGTTTCCAGCTATTGATTTATTATTCTCAATAGTAATTTTCATCAGTTCCCGCTTTTGTACAAAATTATGATAGTTTTAGCTCGGCCATGAGAGATCTCATAGGTTTTGATGCAATATTGTTACACTTGCTTTTTGTTTAAATAGTAGGGAAAATGATGTTGCAAAAAAAAAAAGAACAGAGAGATAAGAAAACCATCCTAGTCTTGGCCCAGAGAAGAACATTGAATCTATTTTGACGATTTGCCCATCTTTGCAGTCTCCGTCTTCTTGACTTTTGGCTTGGCTATGTGCGATGCAAGGAGAACCTGGTGTCCAGGGTGTATCACGACGACGCCTGCCTGCGCGCCTCCCTCAAGGGAATTCTGGAACAGTCCTACAGCAGTCTGCTGGTGGCCCTGCAACCACTGGCAGTGCTCCCCTTCCAGTTGGACTATGGACCAATCACTACCATCGTCATGAGCGATAGCATTGTTTCCATGACAACTAGTATAACCAGCTTTGAAAACACTCATGTAGGTGTAATCTTTTCATGTGTCTCTTTGTCTCTTTAATTTACAGACTGTTTTTGTATTTTTGTGTTTTTGTGTTTTTTTGTTTTAATTTTTAAACTTTCTTACTTGACAAATGACAGTGATGAGATTAATATTTTTTAATTTAATGGAAATACATTTTGCATCCATAGACCAATAAATATATACTGAAAACAAGTAGCCCACATTTCTTTTTTTACATTTTTTATCCTTTTGTTTTTCAACACTTCTTTATTATTATTTTTTTTTTCTTAGGAGAGGGGGATCAGGGTATGAGTTGGAATTATTTGTCATTTTTATTTACCAGATAAGCCACAATATGCACTTATCTCTCTTTCTCTCCCCATCTTTCTCGTCTCTTTAAGACTTTGGCCGGTGGTCAGAATTTAGCTAGTAGTCCTGTGATTGAAGAGGTGACTGAACCAGACTTGGATGCAGCTGACCCCAAGACGCCATCAGCACCAATGCAACCATCTGAACTACAACAGCAACCGCAATCCCAGCAGCCGCCAGCATCTGCCACCCCACCGGTTGCCCCAGCCACCACTAGCACCATCCCCGTCCCAACACCCCAGACCGCAACTACCACTGTCGACAAGACAATTGCGACCCCGCCAGTTTTATCTAGCTCAACCACGACGACGACCAACACAGCGCCTAGCTGGAAATCCAGTCTCTCCAACGCGTTTGCCAGTATGGCGGCCCGTATTGGATCATCCTCTGCGTCGTCATCTGCTAAGGAAAACCAGAAGAGAAAGAAAAATGTCTCTGAGAGTGAAAAAGGAGATACGCAGAGTGCAGCTACTGAGCTCCAGCAAGAGGAGAAAGCTCAAGAGACAAAGGTGGAGGACAATGAGACGGGAAAAGGTAAAGGCCGAAATGGAGAGGGGACACTTTCGGTCGATGTTCCCAACGTCTTTCCCCTCCCTGCTGTAGTGCAGGACCATAGCGCCAAAGCTGCAGTGCCGTTGGTTGAGGAGCCAGAGAAACAGCTGATGCCTCCCAAGACAATTTCAGTTGATGATGATGTTGACACAGACTCTAACCTGTGCCCTAGTGAATTGAAGCCGTACACAGATCTGTTCATACAGGAGGATACTGACATTGACTTTCCTAACAGTGCACCCAGTGCAGAGCAAATGACAGAGTTGAAGTTGTATGAAGACAGAGTAAAGAGATTTGACCAGCCCATCAAGATAGCAGACACTTCTAAGATCCATTGCCTGGAAAATGTGAAAGTTATTAAACAGGACAGTCCTTCCAAAGTGAAAGAACTGAAAGGGAAAGCTGAAGTTGTTAATGAGGTGAAAGAAGAGAAGTGTGAGATGAAGGAAATTGCCAGTCATTCAAAGACGCCTGTAACTGGCACCAAACCATCGAAGTCTGCCCCTTGTCTGTCAAACCCTGCCCCAAAACCAGTTACTTCAACCACTGCAAACACTACGAATAACACCGCAAGTCCAAATACTGCACCATCGCAAAATACACCTACTCCTCCAACCCAGACTGCAGATGCCAAACCCAAAAAATCCAGATCTGGTTTCAGCATCCTTTCTTTCTTCGACCGCATACTTCTCCCATACGAGAAAAGCAAGAATAGTGCAGCAGAATCTAAGAAGGATCAGGCAGAAGGAAAGTCACTACCTAAATCTGCTGAAATTGCTGATGACCTGAAGATTGCCCGGGCTGATTTGGTCAAGGAGACTTTGTGCTCCTATAGCAATTCAGAGATGTCTATGAATCTTTGCGATATTGCAAATAAAGGTGAACAAAAAGGAGAAGAGAGCATTGATTCTGATAACCGCAGTGTAAGATCAACACAGAGCCCCCAAATTATCAGCAACGAGGGCATCTTCACTAATCCACTCTCGGACGTATCACTGAGCCAGTCTGACCCAAAGCCAGATCATGGGTCGCCCCCTAAAGCGCATCTACCAGAAAATGAGGTTGGAACATCCCCACCAAAGAAAATAGAAGTCCGTCCCGAGATGTGTAGCCCAGAGTATGAGACAAATTCATTCAAAGAGACCCCCAAGTCCGTAAGTGATCAGGAGGATAGTGAAAAGACCCCCACCAGGGACAGAAGATCTGAGAATCAAATGAGAGGTCTAGAAGACAATAACAATGCAGGCATTGATCACAGAGAGGAAGATGGCAGCAATAAGAAAGTTTTGGAGTGTTCGAAAAGCGAAAGAACCACTTCATCCGGGGAACACATTGTTAGAATAAGAGCTCAGAGCAGCAGTCCAGCTCCACGAAGATCAAAATCGATGCCAAAGCGTTGGACCATCCAAAATCCTGATACCAAAAAGATTATCAAAGAGGAGAAAGAGATCAACTGCAAGGTGGTCACCACGGCCGGTGCTGTCCGCAATAAAATGGCTGAGAATTTTACCCGGCCCAGGCCATTTTCAATGTACTGCGATTTTGATTTTGGCTCTTCTGAAAGTCTTCCAAGTCACAGCAGCAGACCTTTATCAATGCACGACTCTCCCTTTGATGCACTTATTTATGGCCGTCGCGAGTCGCTGGGAAGCAGCAGTACTTCCTCTTCCAGAACATACTCTGCCCTGTCTCTGGCCATCAATAACTCTACAGATCTCAGCAGTGGGGCTAGCCATGAAGGCTCCCCTCTTCGGAAAATAGAACCCAAAGAGAGGACCTGTCAGCCCACCGATAACGGAGACGAGCAGGATAAGAAAGAAGTTGACCAGAAAGTCGTTCGCAAGAAACACAAGTCTGAGAGTGAGGCCTCAGAGGCAAAAACCAGCAGGGCATCACGTAGGGCCATCTACTGGCCTGAGGACGAAGTTGAGACAGACAAAATTATCCAGCTAGGCGCTGATGTGAAAGCTGAGCAGGCTCAACCTGAGAAGGAGGATGAGGTCTTTCTTGGCCGCGCACAGGTGTGTGGCGAGACTGTGTCCACTCTGAAACCTGGGGCTGGCACTGAGGGGGAGAGGAGCTGGGAAGGCTCTGCCAGTAGCACTTCGTCTGATGGCAGTGAGAACAGGAAGCTGGCGGCCTTGGAAGTTGGACAAGCCTGTCTGTGGGATGGAAAAACAGGCGATTTTTCTGCACCCGACTTCAAGTAAGAAGGCACTGTTGTGCATGACAATTTTTTGTTTTTTTTGTTTTTTCCTTCCTCCTTTTTTTTCCCCCCACAAAAGTAGTGAAACTCTGTTAACTGAGCATTCTTGTCAGCTTGCAAGAAAGTTAACTTAGCTACTTGTATTGAGATGTTAATGCTGTATATTTAAGTTTCTATTTAAAATCTTCAGTATTTTTTAAACTGTTATTTGCATTAATTTGTAATTTATTCCACAATTTATCTGAACATGCCAGGGAAGTATGAATAAAAATGACAATCTTCACTTGAAGATGGTAATGTAATTGTTTGAGCACAAGATCTGTCATGGTTATTTTTCATTTTGAATTCTCCCTCCTCCCTCGTCCTCTTGACTTTTGTTACTTGTAATCAGCCATGACCAAAAGAATGGCAATGTAACCACCACAAAAAGGCCCTTTTAGTTTTGTCACAATCGTTTGAAAGTGTTTCTTTTTTTAGTTGTTTTTTTTGCTCCTTTCGGCCTTTACTTAAACAAAAAAAAAGTATATAAAGACCTATAATTTGGACGTATTCAACAACTTTAGGACTTAGTCAGCTCTCAAGGGTATCTCAAGGTCCAAATGGTCAAGGTTCAAATGGTCAAAGTCCAAATGGCCTGTACTTATACATTTAAAAAAAAAACCCAACAAAACCCAAAAGAAACAAAACAAAATAAAAAAAACAAAAAATACCAACACAAAGACAAAAATAAAAATAAAAAAACCCCAAGAAAACAACCCTCTAGATTTCTGTTAGAATTTGTGTCAAATAAGTCACCAATTTTTTTTTTCTTTATAGATTATTGAACAGATTATCAATGAAGACTTGCATAAAAAATGTTTGCCTCCTTTCTGCTTACATCAGACCACAGTATCATCTGAATTATAATCATCTCACTAAAACAAATGTTTCTTTTTTTCAGATATGTAATGACTCTTTGCCCATCTGCCTTGGATTCTGGCAATCCCAGCCAGCTGTCGTTTGAGGAAGGTGATTACTTGCAGGTAGGATACCTTTCATAAAGTTCACACGGTCCTTTCTATAAGTACCCGTAATAATGTTACTATGTTTGAGAACACTGATGTTTGATGTGTATTTATTGAATTGTTTGAAATGCTATTGCTGAGTCCCTAAGTGGTTAAGTTACCTTAGCCTTGTTGGGGTATTTAATTGTCAATTAGGGGTGTTGGCTAATGACAAGGCTTAACCCTTTCAGTGCCAATCAATGATATTCGGCGAGGTTGATCAAACATTTTACTGCCATAAGCCTGATAATATCATTTTATTCCCCTCTTTGTTGAAAATTTGTAAGGGGCTTGTATGGGGAGTGAAATCAACGTATTTTACCTTTCTGTCAAAGGAATTGTGACTTTTTTTCTTCTTCTCGTAGGTGACTGTTCCTTTAACCCATAATTTAAATAAAATTTCTGTGAAAAATATGTAGAGCAGAAATATTTATATCCATATTTCGATCATTTTATCTATAATTTATGCCTGTCCGCCTGCCAAACATCTCTTTTTCCCCCATCTAGTTGTTATTCTCCCTAGAGTACTCAGCATTTTGTATTGTTTCGTTTAAGTATATTGTTGTTGGTTTTTTTATTTTTGTTTTTAGTTTGTTGTCTTTTTTGGACTCTCTTAATCTTTGCAACTTTATTCTGCAACCTGTAGGTCCTGGCAAAACTAGATGATCAGTGGCTCTTCTGCACCAGCGGTCACAAAGAGGGCCTGGTCAAGTTAGACAATGTCCGTCCTGTGTCAGACGACGAAGTTTTCCACAACCCTTCTGATACTACCTACCATTAAAGGAAGATCTGGAAAAGTGTGAGGGCTTTCATCTCATCTCTTGTGAAGTAATGGAGGGACGTGGTTGATAAATAATGCATCTCTACACGGCGCATTTTATTGTTGGTTTTACAAAGGACACTGGACAACTGCCTGGAGTATTTGGGGAACTTTTCTCTTTTAGCTAGGAAATACAATTGTTCTTGTTGGGTTAGGTTTTGTTGTTTTTTTGTTTTTTGTTTTTTTTGCTTTTGTTTGTTTTTACTTTTTTTTTTTATTATTATTATTCAATTTCCCTCCATTGCATTCTCTTTTACTGGCATTTGAATAATGATAACATTGATTTATGATATACAATGAGATATATTGAAATCTCCCATTTAATTTGTTTTTTTTTTCTATTGCTTTTTATTGTATTACAATTTAATCTTATGAAAAATGCAATTTGCAAAACTGCTAATTACATTGCCGGTTCTATTATTACATTTTATGTCAAGGATAATTTCATGCTAGTCATCCAAGAAGATTCCTTTGCAATATTTATTTTCCTATGACCTGCAGGTTATGATGAATCGTTAATTTTACACTTGATTGTGACATGCTTATTACAGTTGTTCACAAAAACTATGACAAGCACTATCATTTGCTGGTACTGTGTTTAGGCTTTTGCTGAAATTTCTTCTACTCTATCTGTTTTCTCATTTATTTATTTTTTCTTTTAATTTATGTATTTCAACCAAAGAATTACAATTCTGATCTAAGATATAATCTTCATAGCATTTTCCTCTTTTTTTTTTTTAGTGGGAAAAAAAAGGGATAAGTGTAATTCTTTCCCTTTTTAGCATCATGAATTTAATCATGAATTACCATTATTTTGAATTTGCATTTTTCCCCCTCTTTAAAATATGGCAAGGAAGAGGAATGTTGATGGATACATTTTTTTTTGTTTTTTTGGGTGGGGGTTGAGAATAGCAAGTAAGTAGAAATGCCATTTATTGAAAGAGAATAGGCATCACATCTTCACAAAGCTGTTGTCCAAAATATAAAATCAAACTTGGTCCCTCACACAAAGAAGCGTTCTTACAAAGGAAAAACGCTGGACTGCCACATATTATTCCAAGAGATCAGGATCTGTTTTCTAAGGACCAATTGATTTTCTTTTCATTAAAAAAAAACAAGAAAAAACAACTGAAATGTCTCATCATGAGAATTTCGAAAGACAAACGAAGTGGTATAAAACTCATTTTTGCCATTTTTATGCTCTCTTTCATTTGTTTTTCTTTTATCTTTTAAGTGTTTGTTATCAGGGAATAGATTTTCCTTCAATAAATAAATATGTGGCAGGAAAATCAAAACCCCATGACGGAGGAAAGCATGTCTCATTTGTACAGTGATATCTTCCGTTTTTTGCCTCGCCTCTTTGTCCTCTCTTTCTATGTGTCTCTCTCGCCATCACCCTCTCTCACCTTCTCTCCCTCCCTCCCTCCGTCCCTCCCTGTCACTCTGTCTGTCTCTCTCTCTCTCTCTGTGTCTCTGTCTGTCTGTCTGTCTGTCTGTCTGTCTGTCTGTCTGTCTGTCTGTCTCTCTCTCTCTCTCTCTCTCTCT
>JBBPCV010697393.1:0-11086 GCA_037974505.1 Plocamopherus tilesii
TCAAAATCAGAATAACAAAATCCCAAAACAAACGAAAATGACAAAATCCTTACAAAACAACAACATAAAACAACAAAAAGAACAGGTATAAATAAAGAATCAAAGAAACACAAATTTTTAAGTTAACATCTTCATTTATTTATCTAATTGTTACTTGAGTCCACATTTTTTTAAATTAAAAGAATAGTCAAAATAATAGAAATGAAACATATATTTACATAGATTTCATTTCATGGCCGTAATGTTTAGAAATTTCACTAGTGAAAAAAAATGTAACTAATTGAACTCATTTATATAAATGACAATTTAGTAGAATGCTATAATAATTTCCCAATGCTATAGTCTATCAGACTCATCAAAGGAATACACATTTTAAAGTTAACAATCTTCATTTTATTTAATTGTTATTTGAGTCCTTGTTTGTTCATGAATAAATGAATGGTCAAAATTATAGAAATGAAATATATATTTGCGTAGATTTCACTTCATGGCCATAATGTTTACAAATATCAATAAGGAAAAATAATTTAACTAATTGAACTCATTTGAATGAATGGAAATTTTGTAGAATGCTGAAGTAATTTCTCAATGCTCTAGTTTATCAGACTCAAAGGAATACACATTTTAAAGTTAACAATCTTCATTTTCTTTAATTGTTACTTGAGTCCTTGTTTTTTTATGAATAAATGATTTGTCAAAATTATAGAAATGAAACATATATTTGCGTAGATTTCTGTTCATGGCCATAATGTTTATAAATATCAATAAGGAAAAATAATTTAACTAATTGAACTCATTTGAATGAATGGCAATTTTGTAGAATGCTGTAGTAATTTCCCAAAGCTTTAGTTTATCAGACTCATCAAAGGTAGTACAATGGGGTTAACTTCTAATTGGGAATTCTGAGCCTTGCAATCATGCTGCGCTTTCATTCTTTGTATCATCTTTCTTGGTATCATCTGAGGAAAGACAAATATGTTTTCATATTATCATTTGAATGACAAAATTATTTTTCATTGTGTTAATTGCTTTATGGCATATTTCTACACATACGATAAACATGTTTTTTCAGTGTATTTGTCATAATACTGAAGAAATCTATTGACAAAAAAAAACAACAACTCACTTGAACTCAATGTATTTTACAAGGCACTTTCAAACCAGAAACCACCTCAAACCCAAAGAGAATTAAGGAACAGCGGTGATTTTACGACTGCGTCAGTTGAGACATCAATAACAACAGTAACAGGTGCATTATTCGAGCATAAAGACAAGTTTCTGTTCCCTATACATGGTTCTCATTTACACACGAGTATGTTGTGGACAAATTTACAAAGAGTTTTTATGGGATTCAAACATGAGAAATCACAGTCTGCAGTTTGCTTTTCTACCAACGAGACGATGATGCTACACAAAAAAACCCTAAACAAAAAAACCCAAACCACCCCCCCTCCCCCTCCCCCCCCAAAAAAAACAACAAAAAACTAAAAACCCATAAAAAACAAAAAACAAAAACAAAAAAACACAAAAAAAGAAAAAACAAAGGAAAAACTTCAACAAACACTGGAATGAATTTAAAAACAAGTACATATAAAAAAACTGTGACATTTCAACACCATTTGTGAAAAAGGCTTCTTGTGGCTTTTTTGAAGTACAACCCAAAATAGGCAACAAAATAATTTTTTATCAATGTTTTTTTGTTCTTTGCATATGTTGATTTTTTTTTTAACCGTTTCAGTACAAGTTGGATGAAATTTACTTCTAAAAGAAAAACAATGGCTTTATTAAGACAGTGCTCATTGCTATATGAAAACACATTTTTTCACGTCTTTGGGAATAAAAAAGAAGCCAACAACACATTTTTACAATATAACATTATATACACCTTCATTAGAACATACCTTAGCAGACCATTTCATCGTAAATAAAAAAATGTTATAAAATTAAAACTTATATCTGCCATTTTTAGAATGTATATTACTTCAAAACACCCCAGGGGTATCTTTTGCCTCATGTCGTCATTGTATGCCACATTTGCATAAGAAAGGAAAATGATATGAGCCAAGCTGATCCTCAAGAAAGAAAGATTCTCACTGTCACAAAGCACCCAAATTCCTCCCCATTCAAATAACCCTAATTTTTTTAAATTGTGAAGCGCACTGAGCACCTCCACTGGATATGGGAAAGTGCTATAGAGATACTATTCTAATTATAATAACTACAATAAAATTAATAATGTGCAATCTGTAAATGTGAGTACAAACCTCCTAAAGCTATTGATAAATCAGTTGTTAGAATTAAATGATTTACAATATTTACTTGCCTGTCGAATATAAAAAAAAGATGTTGACACAGAGTGTGTAGGTAGAATAAAAAGGGTATATATATATATATATATGATATACAGTCTTTGTGAGGTGAGAAAGTCCTTTCCTCAAGCTTTTGTAAGCTTACAATCTTTCATGATTTTTTTTATTGTATGCATAAGACTACACATTTTTTTAAAAGTCATTCCCTCCACCACCTATCCCGCTCACAAAAAGAACCCCAAAAGAACAATAACAACAACAATAACAATAACAATAACAACAACAGCAACATAAACAATAACCCACTAAAAAGAATTTCAAAAATGCAAAAGACAAAACAAACAATCTATGATGCACAAAGAACAAAATAAAACAAAGCAAAACCATAGAAATAAAAAGAAGATCCTTTGTCTGATGACGAAGATAAGTTTGAGGGTAATCCCTTTTAAAATTAACCATACATTTTTAAGTGGCATATTATGCTAAAATATCCTATTGGATCAAATATATTTTTCTTCACAAACTCTCATAAAAATGCATACTAGAAAAAAAAAGAAAAAAAAAAAAGAAAGGGAAAAAAAAGGGAAAAAAAAAGAAAAGAAAAGAAATATATAACTGAGCAAAATTCATTGTTTGACATTTGTACAAGGGATATTCTTGAAAGTACAGTGCAGCACTAATTTTTCCAACCCATAAAGGAAATATGTTCAAAATATCCATTATCTACTAAAAAGTATTAGTATGTAATCAGAAAAAATTGTGACCTGTCACATCTATCCATATTGTTATGCCACCTGATTGATACATGTTGTAAGTAGGACAGGAGTACATTATCAATCATTTTTGTATGTAATGGGGAGATGAAATTAGAAGGAGCAACAATCAGAGGGGAAGAGAGTGTGTTTGGGCACCCATACTTTTCTTAGAATATTAGCCCGTCGTAGCAATGCTGTTGCTACAAGATTGTGAGTATGGATGCAACATGCCTACTAAAAGGGGAGACAGGAAGGGTTCAAAGAGAAGAAATAGTATCCTAGATCTCAATTTAAGAATAGGTTTAAATTGATGAAGCAGAATGCAAAAAGAAAAGCATTAGGTCTATCTCCAAAACATGTCTCTCAGCCTATCCTGCTGGTGTTAAGACAGTGCAGAAATGATCAGAGTGTCGATTTTATCATAGCTGTTAAGATACCAGCCAGCCTTAGGGTCTAAACATGCAATACAAATTTAAATACAAAATGATTGCTGCTAAGCCAATTTTATTCTACTTTGCATTTTCAATTAATAAAATTCCGACCTTATCTACATCATTTTGAAAACAAAATTGTTGGACTTACTCACGTTGATATTCAATTCAACATACTGATGGTAAAAAAAAAAAAGGAATTGTTTGATATATCTAAGAATTTGATTTGTCTGTGTTTAAAATATTTCTGCTGCATTGTACTGAAATTGCTTGCTGCCCCTTCTCAGCCTTGGACTGCCAAATCAAGACCTCCCTTAAACTGAAAAAAGGACCTTCTGTTTAAATTACATATATTTCTGTTTCAGCATTGGTTAATTTACATGATATTATGGGAAACAATAATAATAAAAAAAAAAATCCTTCACAACAGATTAGATTATCATTGAGTGTAACTGCAATATATAGAGTATCAAAATATGAACAAAAGCATTATGATATTACATGTATTATGATAGTCTCTACATAAGAGAATGCCCCTTTGGAAATTGAAAAACTGCGCTTTTAGGTAGACCAGGCTCTTTAGCAGATCTCAAAAGAGATGAACAATTTAAATAAAAGTCATCTATATAAAAGTTCAACTAGGCATGTATATCTATCCTATTTGGATGATCTACTTATCAAACTACATTGTATCACATGTCATCAATGAAAAGCTAAAATTGTGTATCTGCTCATGTATAGGAGTTAAGAGGTGGGACCAATTTTGATCAACGGCTGATGAATTTCTGTGATTAATTGAAGGAAAATTTACCTACTGACCTACCATCATTGCACAATAGACTTGGGTGACATCAATATGATTGTTGCATAATGTAAGACAACCACGGTAACCCAGACTAGCAATCATTTGTTGATGCGACACCCAGACAGTTAAATCGAAGAAAGGCACAATTAATAAACATCCCTTGTACATTAAGCGTATCTTTCAGAAGCTTGTTAAGTCTGTTACCCTTGTAATATTAACAGACTGGTTGATAACCTGTATGACATCTAGACAGTATGTTAGACCAAAGGTCTATAAAAAACACATGAATCCGATCAAGTTGGGCTTAAAAAGCATGACAGGTTCATCAGTCTTATAGAGACCTACCCAGGATCCATAGCCAAGGTGTCATTATGCAATGGTAAATTAGCTCACTGAGATGATGAACATTTTAAAATGAAGTTGCACATAAAAGATGGTGGGAAATTGAACACTTAGCTCGACCAGGCTCTTGGGCAGTGTGCTCTTAGGCACAGACTACTGTATTATACTCAGTTTTTAAACTTATAAATATGTTTATGATAAATAACATATTTATACCCTTTCCTTTATTTATTGAAACTCAATAACAATTTGTTTAAATAAGGACACTAGACTGAAGATGAGCAAATGGTACATTTTTGTTTATAAGTGTGTAATAGTAAAGAAAAAAACATTTATTAAAATTCAAATAACTGAAACCGAGTGGTAGGAAAAAACAAAGAAAAAAGAACATAATACCAAATTGAAGATTTATGAATCAATAATGTGTTTATCAAAGTTATTTTCTTAACCATAAAGGGTGAAAAAAAGGAATGTCCAAAAATCTTCAGATAAAGTAGCAACATAATGCAATGGAGCTATGATAATAAATATACATTAAGAGAGTCTTGTTAATTCATAACAATTGTGCCTTACTAGAGTATTCAAAGAAAAAAAATGGAAGACAATTTTGGTGGAAATCATAGACATTGATGCACTTGTTGAGATGGAAATAATCCCTTCCATTTTTTTCATTTTAGTAAAAAAAAGAAAAAAAAGGAAACATTTAAAGAATACTCTTATAAGCACCAGTGTTGTAATTTTACAAAATTGTATCTATCTTAAAAATTTAATTTAGGCACAATGATCACAAATTCAAACCATTGAATAATTGTGATAAGAATTAATGAAAAATCCCTCCTGATAAAAATTACAACTTTTAGAATCTCAACTATAAACTGTCATACATCTTACGTGTATATGTATTATGCATGCTCCACTTAATAAACCTTAGCATAAGTGTATGAAAAATACATAAAAGGGTTATTTCAGCGATTAATATGTCCACACCATATTTTCAGACCAAATAAAATCCCTTGAAATTTTAGATTTGAAGTAAAAAATATATATCCAATCAAATCTATACTTCTCATACATTTTAACGTTCATTGACCAAAAAAGAAAAAAAATTGGCAAAAGATATTATTTATTAGGAGGCAGATGCACATGTGTGTTTAAAAAAAAAAAAGAGATACATATCAATAAATTGCCTCTCCCATGAGTAGATGTCAAAGCTGATAAATGAAGTCAAACAATCATTTCAATAAACCTGAGTCAGCAAAAGTGATTTCTCTTTTGTTGCTCTCCGTGTGTCTTCCCTTGACACGTATTCGATTGCCTTCCCCATCGGATTCAGAGTGTGATGAATCCAAACGGGAATTCGCACGTGAATCCGAATGTGCATCAGACTTTGATGCTAAAGATTGTGTATCTTCACCTTTAACACCTGTTATTGCACCAAACATTCATGAACAAAACTTTCAAGTAATTCTATCATATTTATGGCAAATGCATACACATTAATTTAAGAGAAAAGAAAAGTTCTTTTTTGCTCAACACTTGGTCTTTTTTTTTCACTTGTCACTCCATGATTAAATATAAGAAGAGCATGCTTTCTTCAAGCAGAAATAAAATCACCAATATAAATGCAGCTTTTGGATCAACTGATAATTAAGGTTGATGCTGGAACACTCTTAAACATTCAAATAATAGGGTTTTCTAGTTTACAAAATGTTATCACTGATGTATAAATGTATTAAACATGGCTCCTGTGTTTATATATTATCAATGAGCTAAAAGAGCTGGATATGACACCAAATAGTAAAATTTACAATTTAAGATCATGTATATTCTTCATTTGACATTTGAGTAAATGAGAAACATCTGAGTGATGAGTTATATCCTGCCTATTTTCATATCTTCCCACATAAGGTACATACATGCATATTAAACACTGTTCAACCTGTCTGAAAGATGGTAAAGACATTTTCTGTAATATAATCATAATAATCACAATGATGAACAATCAAGCAAACAATCCCCAACAAAACCAAATGAAACAAATAAAGAACCCATCTTTAAACAGTGTCTTTCTTATTGAGAATCAAGACAAGTTAATTGAACAAGGACTAGATTTAACATTCCTTTTCACAACAGCTCATTATAAAATTTTCATAAATATGCTTTATAGGTGAACCTACCTTCTGAGCTGTGTCCCCCTGAAAAGGAAAAAAGTTAAAGAAAATCTTTAAAGAAAAAGTTAAAGAAAGATCACAGTATATGGAAAACTTATGTTGCTGAATATAATAATTAAATTCCTTTGTTTTTTTTTATCTATCAGGGTGAGAAGTAGTGAAATGGAAAAAATTTTGTGAAGGATGAGAACAATACAAAATATAAAAGTTTTTTATCTATCAATGTGAGGAGTAGTGAAATGGAAATAATTTTGTGAAGGATGAGAACAATACAAAACATAAAACAATAACATAACAGAACAAAATATCCCACCCTCAATATACAAATACAGAGAGACTGAAAACACACAAACATACACACACATATAAGCACCACACCACATTCACAAACTTCCCATTAAATGCATTGTTCTCATTTCTTGTTTCAGTCCAAAATAACAAAGCAAAACATTACAAACAACCAATAACATAAGGCACTGTTACTCCAATAACAAACAAGAACTAATTAAGAAAAAAACCTCTAAAACAAACAAGTAAGCAATACTAATTCAAGTTCAAGAAATATGATGTATTCCCCAAGTTCAGTTAATTTATTATCAATATGATGTTGCTGAATATGATGTCACTCTCCTTTATAATTAAGCTCAACTTTAAGTTAAAGAGGAATCTATGAATAATGAACCCTTATTTATTCTTTTTCTTAATTAAACATACAGAAAATAGACTGTCATACAACACAATGAAAAGGTATACAAGATATTAGTTTATGAAAACCTTAATAAAAAGCTGTTCTTAAGAAACACAGTCATTAAAAGCCCTAAAATATCGTGACAATAAGTTATAAACGATGAGTAAAAGATTTAGTGCATTCTATAGAATCTCTACTTGAAAAATTGAATTGAGATCTGTTGATAATGTTGATACCAAAATGTATGAAACAGTTCAAGATTTTGCAACTAGTGTGATATTTTAGTCGTGTGATAATACTTAATGGTAGCTCTTCATATTTAAACAGTATATCATATCATCTTGTATTCTCAGAGGATCAATTCTCAAAATTAAAGTCCTTTGACATACATTACAAAACAAACTGACATACCAACAGTGATACCTCTTTCTTCTTCCTTTTTCTCATCTCCATGAGTTGAATCTGTCTCAACAGCATCATCTTCATAACTGTCCTCTGAGAATTTTACAAGTTCAGACAGAAAATAGTGATAGAAAGCCAACCTAGAAAGCAATGGGTGATGCTTTACTGTGAGACATAGGTATGTCAGAAGTTTTTCAGAAAGAAAAACAACAGAGCTACTCATAAGTGTAATACAGAGTCTATTGTGACAAACTTGATGGGATGAAATAAGTGTTACAGCAGTTACTAAGTTATAAGGGCTGAGGGTAAAGCTGTGAGAAAAATGTTTCTATCTTTAAAATTAAAAAATGTAGGCCTGTAGAGTGAAATGAATAGTAATCATGCGTTGAAGATAGCTAACATATTTTTTTTTATTTTGTATTATTAAATATGGTGATTGCATTATTATAAGAACCTAGTGTAAAGCTGTGAGAAATGTGCTTGACTCTTTCAAACAGAAAAATGTAAGACTGTACAATTAAATTAAAATGAAATGCTTAGTTTTTATCATGTATTGTAGACCATTACATATCTTGCATCATTGTATGTAAGATGAGAAGTAAATGTTTATTTTCTTGATTTGTAGCTCATTCACTATTTATATAAGTGCCATGAAAACATTACATTTTCACCGACATTATTCATTCCTGTGTTTTCACTTAAAAAAAAAAGGACATGGCAGACTAGAAAGTGTATGATGTGCTACATATCTTATCTATTTGTTTGTCTGTATATCAAATATAGAACTTGTCTACAAGCCAAAAATGTTTGATTTGTATGAAAATAGATCTATATTAATTTCTTCATAATGAAGGCATTAAAGCAAAACAAATGGAACTGACAGAAAGCAGGCACCAAAAGTCTAGAGAAATAAAGATAAACTTTTCCATTCCTAAACATTTTTTTTTTCTACTTTGAGGTTTCAAAATTTTGTCAGTGTTTTCTACATTCAATTACAAGTGTTCAGCGTTAAGAGTTTGGAGAAATGGAAAGACTGTGTATTTGTGAGTGTGTATGTATGTATGTCACTGTGCATGAGCGCATATATGTATAAGCATATGTTTGGGTGTATGTGAAAGCGTTTGTGTATGTATGTGTGTGCTTACATGTGTATGTTTGGGAAAGAAGGATTTTCATCAGAAACTGGCAGAACTAAGAAGTACAACTAGATAAGATTACAAGCCTTAAGAAAGAAATTTCTGCAACTGAAATAAGAAACAATAAAACTGACACACTAGTAATGACTGCAACAAATAAAAAAGAGGTGAAAGGCTGGCAGAGCATGGCTATCTAAAAGTGCTATACTAGAAGTTGAGACTACTCACTACTCTTACCTTTTGTGACTCCTTTAGCTGCCCCTCCTTTAGCTGCTCCTCCTTTGACTGCTCCTCCTTTTGTTTTGGACTGCTCACTTTCTTTTGCTTTCTCCTCTTTGTCACTGCCTTTGTCTTCTTCTTCCTCTTGTTCACCTTCCCCATCCTCTTGCTCTCCCTTGACAATAAGACTGTTGACCTACAGATATCACATATATCTTAATTTTTTAAAACTTTTTTTTATTACCCCAGTAGCATTCTCTCAGCTAAAATATTGGGAAATGTAATTAAAATATTTGCACAGCACGATGAAAGCAAAGGATGGTTTAATTTTTTTGTTTCTCTTCAATTGACAATTATTAACAATGATGATTAAAAATGTGGCACATGAGTTTCTTTAATGTAAAGTAATAATTATATTTATTTTAAATGTCTAATTATTTTCATATTCACCATGATATTTTCTAATGTTAAGGTTAAAAAAGATAACTGCAATAATTGAGAAAATACCCACTTCTTTCTTATGAATATATATTTAAATTATTGAATAAAACTTTCAGTCATCATTATAATCAGTTTGAAATGTGTACCTCTTCTAAGGCCCTCTTAATAGCTGTCTGTCCTGACACATCATTTTGCTCCTCAGCCAGTTCAAGAGCTCTTGTGAATGAATCTGTGGCAGCTTCAAGCTCTCCACATTTCACTAAAAGTTTTGAGAATAATTATACTTGAAACAAATATCTATTCTTTGGAATCATATTAATCCATGAGAGAAAAAAAAAATTTAACCATTATATTACAGTATAAATGACTAATCAACCATTAAAAAACAACAACATATCTCTTCCATCCTAAATAAAATGTCTCGCCACCTGAACTTATTCTTACTATAATAAGTGTTCAGGAAAGGAACAAGATATTATCAACAAATACAGAAACTGATTTCAAGTTGAATGAAAATGAGACTACAGACTTTCACTCAAAAGCAAACCTGAAAATCTTGTTTTGATTCTTACTTTTCAATAGTCTTTTACACTTACAAATAACCAATGTCGTTTTTAATTTTAGATTATCTTAATCTGTCATACCCCTTTTGAGCTTTATACCCTTCCATCACTTAAAAAAACAAAGCAAATGCTCCCATTGATGTTGAGAAATTGGTGATGATGTTTATTCAAAGAATGTCTTTTTGTAAACAGTCATTTGCTTCCACTTACCCTCTGATTGGGCAGTGAGCACATATGCATGAAGGATCCATGCTTGATCATCGGCTTCCTTGGCTGCTGCTATTGCTTTCTCTCCATAATCTTTTGCCTCTTGGTAATCTCCTAACTCTAAATGACAACGTCCTATTTCATGGTAAAGCCAGGTGCTTTCCAATGGAGATTTGCTGAGTGGAAGTTTCTTGCTCCAACTTGATATGAAAGAAAATGCAATACATTTGTATCTTCAAACTATTCTATGAAATGACTCAAAATTTTAAGTTAAAAACTGAAACTCAACAAACGTACACACTGATATGGGTAGGCTTACTGGGATAAATGAGGAAAAAAGAATTACCTAAAAACATATCTAATGAATTGGGTTTTTTTCAAACATTCTTTTTCTGACCGTAACAAATACATTGTGATATGAAAGAGCACAAGCATAACAGCTTTATGAATAAAACGTTTAAAAATAAATGTACGCAACATCAGGCACTGAAAGAATAACCCTGATAAAAAATTAAATGGAATAAAATGAAATATACATGTATATTATTTGATCAACTTACACATCAATAGCATCATTAAAGTTGCCAAGTTTTGCATGAGTTCTTCCTATATTATCA
>JBBPCV010698503.1:0-11083 GCA_037974505.1 Plocamopherus tilesii
AGTATGATATTCCAACGCCCACTCACAGGGGATCAGCCAATGAAAAACCGTTGAGACACGGAGTGTTTTTAATCCGTTTCTCAACGGTTGAGACACGGAGACACTTCTTTTATTCTAATAGATTTGGGCCTTTTCGGTGTGAATTCGGAGTCGCTGTGCTTTGTGCATGCAATAAAGTCATTCATAAAGTCACAAGTGGTAGATCTAGATCTAGATCTAGCTCTATGTAGCAAGACAAACCGTCCTTTGTCTAGATCTCATCTAATTACTCCATGGTATAAGAATAAGGGAACTTAATGGAGCCACAAATCAGAAGCATAGAGTGAAATCCAGAATTTGATAGATCTGGGCTTGTGTAACAATTTTACATTGTGAACACTGATCATGGTAGATTCTATTCTGCCACTGCCACCCATTCCCTTCCACCTTTTAGCCTCGATCCCACCCTGGATGCTTAGGATTGTTTAATGCACCACATGTGTGCTTTAAAATTGAAAGAATAATAATGTTAGGAGTCTGTGGAATCATATTTAGGGTTTAGGTATAATTGTAGGTAAGGTTAGGGCTGTCAGAAGCCACTTCTGATGAACTTCTAATAAACAATTACATTTTGTTAGTAGACGCAATATTGAAACATATGAAAAAGTATTAACATTATCTTTTAAATGGTCCTGTGATCTATATTGCAATAATTTATACACAAATACATTTTCATTATTATGTACAAAAGTATTTTACATCCGCATTTGAATATTAAATTTACTCAATTTATTTTTCAGAGGAGACATAAATTATACTAATTTAAGATGTATATGCGATTATAAAATGTGTGTTGCTGGTGATTTGCCTTTCATCTTTATGGTGTCTTTTTTTATTTCTTATACAGCCATTGTGAAGCACCTTGAGTTAAAAAGTGAATGTGCTAAAGAAATATAAACTTAGTATTATTTTTTATTATTCTGAAATTATTATTTTAGGACAAAGAAAGCCAGGTATATGTGAATCATTTTCAATAAACCATTTTGATAAATGCTTTATTTCTTCTTATTACTTTTTTAGTGAAATCTGTTATTCTCTGATTATGATTATTTCATTAAAAATAATGTTCTTTCATAATTAATACTTATACGGATAATTAATTTGATATTATGATTTTTGCAGTATGAACAAGCCTTCACTCCTCACAGAATACAAAACTGGGAGGTACCTAAAAATGTACAAGGAAAAGTAAGTTTTAAATAAGGAAATGCTCAGTTGAATAATCACTCTTTTCATTTGCCAATTCCACAAGGTGAAAATTCAATGCTTTGATAACCAGTTACATGTATGCGAGAGCAAAGCACCTTTACAATGTTTGCTACTGTGTATGCTTCTCATGAGTTAAACTACCATTTGGTGTTCGGCAAATCCCCTCTATATCTTGTTTCCATTGAGATATTTCTATTTTATTTTTTTTTTTAGATAGGGCTCATTTTTCTGAAACTGTCCTTTACAATACCAATTCTTTTTTTAATTTCTGTATCGCACTTTCCATCTGATGTGATTATGTATCCTAGGTATTTAAAACTTTGGACACTTTTTATTTTCTCTCCATTACTTATTAAGTTACAGGTTGGATTTGTTGATTTTTTGGAAACAACCATGCACTCTGTTCTCTACACATTTAAAAGAAGCCCTTTACATTCACTTTCAGTTACAACAACATTAAGAAGATCTTGGAGATCTATTTCTGAAGTTGCGAGAAGAGCTGTATCATCTGCATACCTAATGTTGTTATTGTTTTTATTATTGTTGTTATTATCATTATTATTATTGTTATTATTATTATTATTATTATTATTATTATTATTATTATGATTATTATTATTATTGTTATTATTACTATTATTATTATTACTGTTATTTTTATTATTATTATTATTATTATTATTATTATTATTATTATTATTATTATCATTATTATGATTACTATTATTATTATTATTATTATTATTACATGCATTATATTGTTGTTATTATTCTTATTATTCTTATTATTCTTATTATTATTATTATTATTATTATTATTATTATTATTATTATTTAGAATGTATACAGCACCATACCAGTAAGAAGAAGAAATACCGGTATCAACGAAATTAATATGCTCAAAGCACAAACTTACCCAGTAAATTTCTTATTATTTCATGTTTTAAGTATGTGGCTGAAATGAATATATCATATGTATTATGTTACATTTCTCAATAGGCGTTACGAGAATAGACAAGATCAGAAATTCGCACATAAGAATAAGAGAGAAAGCACGCATAACCAGGTTTGAAGACAAGGTGAGAGTGAGAGGATCTAGATTGTGATAGTTAGGCATGTTCAGGGGCCCAGATTGTCTTCGCCTATGTTTGCTAAAGGAGCGGAGGCTTCTATGGACATTTCCGACCCCCTTTCTCTCATAGAATTTAGTAAATCATTGTCGACTGGCATTCTTCCAGATGACTGGAATTTAGCCAACGGCAGTGTTGTTTTAAAAGGGAGATTAGAGGTGGTCCTGGATATTATAGACCAATAAATCTCACCTGTGTTGTTTGTAAGGTTCTTGAATCAATTTTAAAATATAACATATAATCATGTCGTTTTTAGAGACAGGTAACAAGATTGCCAGCATGGTTTCAGATGTAAAAGATCTTGTGTAACACAGCTGCTTGAAACTATGGAGGATTTTGCGTCACTTTTTGACGAGGGTTATAACATAGATGTTATTTACCTTGACTTTAATTTTGCGTCACTTTTTGACGAGGGTTATAACATAGATGTTATTTACCTTGACTTTAAGACGGCTGTTGACCCTATTCATCATGAGGCTATTTATATAAATAAGAGCTTATAGAATTACAGGTATTGTTATATTATAATTGCTTGAAGTTTTTTCTAAGTGATCGATTGCAGAGAGTTATTGAGAACGGCAAGGTGTCTTCCTTTATACACTTTTCTAGTGGTGTTCCTCAGTGCAGTGTTTTAGGACCGTTACTTTTTAGTTCATTTCACGTTATACCGAATATTATGACTTCATCGTGCAAACTATTTGATGATGATACAAAACTATACGGCCTTTCCAAAGAATATCAAAATATACAGGATGACATTGTTTCTCTTTTTCAATGGTCAAAGGAATAGCAATTGTTGGTAAAAAATTGTTTGCAAAACATTAATTAAACAAAATTCCTTTATTCATAGAACATGGAAAACGTGGGATTCGTCTTACATTTGAATCCAAGAATGCTGATACGATTAATGGTTTCAAGGCATCAATTGATCAAGAATTGAGGAGATACGTGTATGATTGAATTGATAATTACATAATATAATTAACTCATGTTTTCCAGGTATTTCATCATGCGGTGTCCTGCCTGGGACAGGCATTGACGGTCTTGACTCTCCATTCATCTCTCTCACTCGAGGCATTCATGAATTCGTTGTTGCTCATTTCCTTTGATGTTGCCCAGGTGTTCTGGCTGTCCACGTTTGTTTTCCAGGCATTTAAAGGGTTTTAACATAATAGCCCATGTATTTGATATGTTTATATTATATTTATATTATGTTGATATTTTTTTATGATATGATGTGTTGTGTATGTATGTGTGGTGTGTAGTGTATGTGTAGCGAGTAGGATGTGTGCAGAGTGTAGTGTATATGTGTGTAGGATGTGTATGGTGTTTGTAGTGTGTAGGATGTGTGTGGTGTGTGCAGGATGTGCGTGGTGTGTGTAGTGTGTAGGATGTGTGTAGTGTTTAGGATGTGTGTGGTGTGTGTAGTGTGTAGGATGTGTGTGGTGTGTGTAGTGTGTAGGATGTGTGAGGTGTGTAGTGTGTAGGATGTGCGTGGTGTGTAGTGTGTAGGATGTGTGTGGTGTTTGTGTAGTGTGTAGGATGTGTGTGGTGTGTGGGATGTGTGTGGTGTGTGAAGTATGTGGTGTGTGTAATGTTTAGTGTCTAAGGTATATATGATGTGTATCATGTGTGTAATGTGTGTAGGATGTGCATGGTGTGTGTATTGTGTAGTGTGTCCGGTGTGTATGATGTATATGTTGTAGTGTATATGGTGTGTAAAGTGTGTATGGTGTGCATGTATACAAATACAAAGGTGTATGTGTACATTGTATCATAATCATGTGTGGAGAATGCATGCATGTATGTAAATGTATTTGTCATTGTAGGACACATTTTCATTTGAACAAAGCTCTTTTCATTTTTGTTTTTCAATTAAAATATATTTTTTTAACCAAGACCAGTAAAAAGGGTAATGACTTGCTGCAATACTTCTGATTTCTTTGAAAATCGTCTCTGAGCAACCATTTGTCTTTCACGACAGTACATTTGTTTATGTCTCCTTTCCTTCTTTTTTTTCCTCTTTTTTCTGTGATATAAAATAAAACCCCAAAAACTGAACATTAAAGAGGACCAAATAAAAAGCAGAACGCAAGGTACTTTATTTAGATATAAAATATTTCTCATTTATTTTTAATAAAACAGTTGGTGTCGTGACAGGATTCAACATACAAGCAACACTGGACTACTGGCACAATGAATATCAAGACAAACACAAAAGACAAACAGAAATAGGAGCAAGCATAACAGTTTACATGACATTCACTTGACATCATTAAAGCAGGGTATGGAAAATCATCGGCACTGATTTAAAAAAAAACGTCAAATCCATAACTGTCATTTCATGTTGTGGTGTAGCGATTCACTTTTGTTAACACTAAACAACAACAAAAACAACAACAGCAGCAACAACAACAACAGCAACAACAAAAGGGAAAAAAAAGAAAGTAAAATATAAATACATGATGAATCAGTAACAGTATCATTATCAATTTACACTAGGAATTTAAAATAAATAGATGTGGTTATCAATATACCCTAGAAGTAGATTATAAAGATTTACAGCATGCAACTCCCCCTGTCACATGGGTAAATGTTTAAAACTACTTTCCAGGTGTGTATATATGTATAACACAAAGTATAAAACTGTGGAAAAACAAAACAAAAACAAATAAAAACAAAAAACAAAAGGATGGTTTCCGAAAAAAAAAAGAAAGAAAGAAAGAAAGAAAGAAAAAGAAAAAAAGGAAGAAAGAAAATAAGAAATCCTTTGATAGGTGACAATAGTACTATGACACATTTAGGTCTAATAACTTCAACTACATTCCATGAATCAATTTTTGTTTTTCTAATTTTTTTTTCAAAACTAAAACACAAGAAAATGTAAAGATAAAATAAAACAACAACAAAAACAACAAAAAAGCAAAACAAAAACCTGACAAAGCAATCCCCCGGTTGCTAGACAGTAACAATAACAAAGACAAAACTAGTCTAAGTACAAAGCACTGGATGTATGTATATGAAATAACTGTGTATATTTAAATAATCTAATTTGTTTTTTCTTTCTTTTGCCAAAACTGAATTATTTACATCTCCTCATACAAAAACATGGTGAAAAAAAAAAATCACTTTCCTTTGGTAAAGATTTCATAAATATAAACTAACTTTGGAGTTCTACGTATGATCTTTGACAAAAAAAAGATGTACAGTTTTAAGTCTTATCCTTTTTCATTGATGATGAAATTACTTGTGAATGGTATTCTTAAAAAGATCCCAAAAGTAGAGAACATAATGATAAACGCATATACCATCAAGCATGGATATGTTAAAATTAAAACTTTTTCTCAATATATGCTCCATACACCTGTAATGGTGGACGATAAACAGAAACTTGAGTAAGTGACACAAATGAAAAGTAAAAGATGAAAAGAAAATGAGGTTTGAGAAGAGTGTGACGGAAATCTGATTTGTAAGGGGCGTTGGACAAGATCAGAAATGAGCACATTAGAGAGAATGCCCACATAGACAGGTTTGGGGACAAGGGGAGAGAACCTGGATTGAGATGGTTTGGCCGTGTTCAGAGGTGAGATGAGGAGTACTTTGGGAAGGGAATGTTGAAGATGTCACTAATTATTTCTCCAAACGTTGACAAGAATACTCAGTTGACTGAGTCTGTCAGCTTTTATTAGGAATAATATCACTACCAGGTAAGAGGAAGAGAGGAAGACTGAAAAAAAGTATATGGATGGAATAAAGGAAGAAATGATGGCAGGTGGTGTGAGAGAGGAAGATGCATTGAACAGGATTTCTTGGAGATGAAGGATCTGCTGGGGCAACCCCTAACAGGATATAAGCTGAATGCGAAAGAAGAAGGAGATTTATCATATCCATGTTTGACTGTATAATTCGTGAAACAACAAGAATAAATAAGTTTCACAAGCAAGTACCATAAAATTTGCTATACTATATTATATTGTATTGTATATACATATCAAATATTACCATCATCACTTATTTACATTCAATTATTGCAATGTTACATTCATGTATTCAGCAGCAAAGTCTTACAAATGTGACAAACAAACCTATACAGTGACAGAAACAAATGTTAAAATGAATTCACAACCCACTACACACACACATACACACATACACACACACCCTTTCACTGAGACCATCTAAATCACTATAGTAATGTAAACCTGGGTAAACAAACCAACAGTTGAAACACAAGGGTGTCAGCAGCGGTCAACAACAAGCTGTCATTTCGCATTTACATTTACAGGTGTGTTGATGTCATTCGCCACTTGGTGCTTCTCAACCATCTAATGTCAATAAAAACCACTGCAAATTCAACTGCAATGTCATTAATTACCAAATTATAATGGAGTCTTGCTATCAATTGCCAAATAATAATGGAATCTTGCTTTCAATTGCCAAATTAGAATGGAGTCTTGCTATCAATTACCAAATTATAATGGAGTCTTGCTATCAATTACCAAATTATAATGGAGTCTTACTATCAATTACCAAATTATAATGGAGTCTTGCTTTCAATTACAAAATGATAATGGAGTCTTGCTATCAATTACCAAATTATAATGGAGTCTTACTATCGATGGGAAATTAGATGCTGACATATTATGAATGGTATTTCTCTTTTCCTCCTTGAACAAGTTTTCCATTTGTCCTCATTGACTTTCATCCAATGGAAAAATAAAGAAAAAAATTCTCAAAAAAAAATTCTTAAAAAGTGCATCACTAAAAACACTAAAAAAAAAAACCTGAAATACATTCAACATAAAAAAGATGAAAGAAAACAAAATATTTGTACCAAACATTACGCCTCGAACACTTCTTTGCTGCCTGGGCTGACACTAGCCATCAGTTAAGTTCACATAATAAAGGAAAAATTATGTAACCTGAAACATAATGTTTCATGCTTTTGTACAAAAATCGCAAATGGATGTCGGATTTCAGTGGTAATAAAAGTAAAAATGGATATAAACCAAATCTTTTAATCATCGGTGACAGTTTTAAAAATGGATATAAACCAAGACTTTTAAATGATGATCACTTATTTGCTGCCATTTCAGTTCAAAGATCAACACAGGGAATGGTCCATTTTCATTTGCATAGCAAAACATATTTACATGTTATCGTTATAACAACAGTCAGGAAGTTCATTTCCTTTTAATTTAAGTAGATGCACAGAGATGCAAAATTAAAGTGCAATAATTTGATAAAAATAAACAAAAAACAAACAAGAAACCCTAAGAAAAATGGCATATATATCAATATTAATGACTCAGTACCCTTATTAAAAACAGTAAGAAAATTACAAACTAAAAAAATCACAGTTTCAAATTTAACATAAATAATATAAGAATATAATTTATTTACTCTTCATTTCAACTATTTAACTTGATCAAACAATACACTACAATGACATGAATTTATACAAATCCTGCGAACTTTTTTTTATTATTAATTATTTTTGCCAAAAAGTCTTATGTAAATTTTGTCTCAAAGTCAGAGCATATGCAAAGCATTGACTTTCAAAGCCACTGTTATCACTCAATTAATCAAAAGACTCAATTTCAAAGGAAAGGTCTCCCATTATCCTCTGTTTCAATTTGTCTCCAAATAAAAGGAATCTTTGCAGTAAGTAAATAAATAAATAAATAATAAATAAATAAAAAATAATAAAATCAGTGTTTGGAAAATCAGCATGTCGTGTAAACATAAATGCTACACAAAGACAAAGCAAGCTACCTACCAAAATGAATCTTTGCAGGAGGACACAAAGATGGCAATTTTTTTAATTGGAAAAAAGTTTCCTTAAATTTGACCGAACATAAATTCAGAGATTTGAAAAGTGCCAATGACGTTGTGCTGCCATGAATTTTGAATTGACAGAAGTTATCTAATAACTTTTAGTCCATGTTGTAATATCCAGTCAGAGTATAAAAATGAGCATACAATTGGTCATTCAATGCAATTTAGGTTGCAATGCTCTGTATTGGATTCAAATTTTAATTCAAGCACAGGGAAATAAGGAAACAAATACAACTGATTCAACACAACAAACAAGGAAAAATCTTGAGATATTTTTTTTCATGGCATTTACAGCCGTTTAGCTATATTCCATCCTAATCTAAATGAAATTGTTGCACAACTTTTTACACAGATATCAACTTTAAGACATGCTTTTATTTTACTTTGGTCGATAAATGAGACTGAACATCCAAGGAGGCGACAATGGTCTGCCCACATGGCTGTTACTGTAGACCAAAATTGTAAAGGCACATAAGAATCTGGCCCTTGGGCTACGTTGGCTTTGAAAATCTTTTCCAACAAGGTGACACTGTTGTTTGTTTGAGAGGGGCAGGGTGTGTCGTCTTTTTACTTTCCTTTCTTATTTATTCTCGTTACCGCCGCTACTGTCCACTTTAAAGGCAAATCAAGGTGTCAAACCATGTTGACCTTCTGTATCCTTTCCACCAGCAAGGTGACACTGTTGTTGTTTTTAAGGATAGCAACAGCCTGATGATGATGAATTGTTTGAAAGTCCACACTGTTGACCTGAAAAAAAATAATAGTGGTGATTATAATAATAATAATAATGATAATGATAATGATAATGATAATGATAATGATAATAATAATAATAACAATAATAATAATAATAAAATGGAAACATGAATCTGGTTTGATGTTCCTCGTTCAGCAAAATTTCGGACCTTTAACTCTATTCTTAAAACTTCAATCAATATTTTTGTGGTGAAGCTTTTTTCTGGTCACTTGGTACAATTATGAACATAAGAATCATGGAGTTTGATAGATGGAATACTTAATGCAATGTCACAATTAAGCTAAAAAAATAAATTAAAATAAAAGAAAAAACATGCATTTCTTATAACACAGTAGTTGTTTTCAAAGCTGTCTTCATGATGTAACATATTTTGAAGGACAATCAGTATGACAAATACCGACGACATTACGAATAATACATTGCCCTGAATATTTATTCTTATTTCAATCTGTTTTTATATTTACCTCTAGTATTTTGTCTCCGGGCCTGAGGACCTTGGAAGCGGGTCCATCTTGATTAACTTTAGTCACAAAGATCCCCTGAGAATGATTATAGATGAAAAAGCCAAAATGATTATAGATGAAAAATCCAATTTTGAACCAATCAAATTGTCTGTTGTGTTTTTTTTTAATACTTTTAGCCATATGAGACCATTTTAAAAGCTTTCGATGGCACCTATAACTGTAGAATTCTAACGATGGCGCCTATGATTTCATTTAGAGTATAGACCAAATTAGCTTGTCTTTGATTTGTTCTTACGAATTTATGATTAGCCTTGCACGCAAACCAATGATAAATTTGTTTGCCGGCATAATGATTATGTCTTGAGTGATAGCTGTAACCATACACTTGTATGCCTAAAGGCAAGTTTTCCTTACTCTTTACCTCGGGGCATGTATACATTTTTAATCGTAATTTGCCAGAAGGCTCATTAAGAGGCCTAAACTACCTTACTTTTTTGTATGAGACCACAGACTGGTGATATGACGACACTAGGAAATAAATCGAACTGCCATAAATCCATCCTTATGCCAGAACTCTTTTACTTTTACCTTTGTTTGTGTGCAAACTGCTGTGCTTAATGCTAGCACTTTTCATACCCAAAGCTGACCATATCAGTTGACTGTGTATTCTTGTCAACACGATGAAAAGTAATTCATTTTCAAATATTTAGATATTATGTACTGATGTGAAATATAGGCAATATAGGTTTTATTGTCATCACTTCATCACTCACCGGGTCCGAGGTTCGGAAGGGATTTCCTAGAGACCCAATACCCCCAGCGATAGAAAAACCAAGGCCAGGATTCTTTTTTATGGTCACACGAAACTGGATGAGAGGAAATAAATTTATAAATGAGACGAAATAGTAGCATAAAAAAGAAATAGTTTTGAAAAAGGTTCTTATATGAATTAACATGACACAAGTAGAGTACAGTTTTGATAAAAGGTCTATGAATATTATATGGTCGATGGAAAATTGGCAATATAGGTTTTATTGTCTTCACTTCATCATGTTCACTGACAGTGAATTCAACTTTCCTTGACAAGCAAATAAAAAGTAATATCGTATCTAACACATCACATATCAAACGTAAAATCAAAATATTCTCAAACACAACAATTTCCTGCTTCAAAATCATGAATGAAAATCATCTTATGCAAAATGATACTTTGATCAAATGAAAAAAATGTGGGAAAAGAGAAATAAAATCAAAATATTTACCTCCAATCATTCTTCACAAGCATGAGAGACAAAGATGGTGATTATAAAAATGATGATGAACTAGCCACAAAAAATATTGAATGGGGAATTAATACGGCGACAGCAATTTTACCTCGTCTCTGTGTTCTTGGCTTGTATTATCAGCAAGGGAAACATCTCTTGGAGTTACTGCCCTTGCCGTACTGCTAGCAGGTCTTACAGTGGGTGTATGTCGGTTGGACTTTGGGTTCGCTCCCGAAGGACTTGGCGCATGTGAATTGTCAGATAAGAATTGATGATTGTGGAAATCACCGATGCGCTCATAAACGTGGTGGTAGTGCTTTCTTTTATTTACGCCTCTTTTGTTTGTTTGCTTTATTTTTCTGTTTCCTTTTGTTTTGGGAG